>BOPP01000099.1:953950-993537 GCA_017312745.1 Gryllus bimaculatus
GCCGTCTACCCCCCGATTTGACCGTTGGTGGTGGCGGCGGCGGCGGCGGCGTTACTACGCTGATCAACTCAGTACTTATTTTAATTGTAATTATTAATCAATTTTAATTTTTACAATCTAGAAACGTTCTTCGTTTCAATATCATTGTCAATTTTCACGCAATGTTTGGGGTTCAGTTTACTCGTAAATGGCGCTCACTAGTAGAACGACTCTCATCCACGACATTTTTATCTGTCTACACGTGCAGTAGAGCACCAGCTGCAAGATACAATGTGAGAACAAAATGCTGAGCAGTTCTAGTGTGCAGGGATAAATAAACGAATCGTTGTACAATATCTGTAATTTTTTCCATTATCTGCCTCAAATATGTCTAAGAAAATGAAGGAAATGATCGTTGGTAGTAACCAGTCAGAATCTGCAGAGAGTGATATAATTCGTTCTAGTCATTTAATTGTTCTGCCTGCATCGGATCGTGAACCTAGAGTCTCCGGATGCCAAGCGATGTGAATCTGCAATCAGTACTTTTCTCGTGACAGATTAATATGTTATTTTTATTAAAGAGGCCTTTCTCGTTTCGTGGATGCTATAATCTCTTTCTGTAACATTTTTCCCTCATCTACATTTTTTATTTACTGCAAGTATTTCATCACGTCTATAAAATGTACGCAGCATGTTTCGTATTTTGACTTGCCAGCGGGAAAATTTTATGATAGTTTTATGATAGTTAATATACGAGCTTCATATAGCATCTCTTTTAATGTGTCCATATAGAAATGGAAGCTCGGAATGGTAAATTGAAATGAGATACCCACTGTGTGTTTCATGAAAATGATACGTCACTACACAGCGCATATTCCGTTCCGTGTGGTTACATATCACTGCGCGCGATCGTAGCCGTGGGAACATCCCCAGATGATTCTGTACGCATTGAAACATCTGAGCATATGGTATCTTTCAAATTTCCTGTTCCCACCATGAACGACCTCATTATTATTATTATTATTATTATTATTATTATTATTGTTGTTTTAATAAGTAATATTGTTAACATAAACATTCTTATCTATGAACATATCAAAATACTAGTACATGAAACAGATGTATTAATTTATTACTTAAAATTATTCATTATTTGAAATAACTTGAGCATCTTAATAATTTTAAGCAATAAATGAAATCGTCGATTTCATGTTTTGTATTTTTTTCATATTTCCCCAAAGCACGAAAATTAGCATATATACTTCCCATTTGCAAATCTGGAAAAGACCCTCAGTCTTCTATTAACTATCGTCCAATAATCTTATTATCTTCACTATCCAATATATTTGAAAATTGTTATTGACACAGTTAAATGAGTTTATTCTCTCAATACAAGTTCTACCGCATTATCAATTTGGCTTTAGAACTCACTACTCAAAAACTCACCAGTTACGAAGGGTTACGAAATTAATTGCAAATGGTTTCCACATTAAAGATCACACTATTGGTATATTTCTTGAGGTTTCTGAAGTATTTGATAAAGTATGGCATCAAGGTCTTCTCTACAAGCTACAAGTTATTGGTACCATGATATCTATTTAACATATTAAAAAACTTTCTTACTGACCGCCTTTTTTGCTGTTAAAACTCATACATCTCTTTCATCGCAACGATCAATAGTATCAGGGATACCTCAAGGATACACAATCTCTCTTGTGATTTTTAATATATAAGCGTCTGACATTCATTCTTTGCCTTTTACTACATATGCCATTTATGCTATGACACTACTTTATCCTCAACTCACAAAAATATTCTAATTGCAAGAAGTACTTTACAAACTGCAGTACAGTAATATGTGAATTGGACACAAAATTGTAGAATTGTAGTAAACCATTCTAAAACTCAGCCTAAATCTTTAAGACCAATAAATCCCCTCCATTAATAATAAATACCACATATGTACCTTCGATGGAAAATAATTTTTTAGTTAAATATTTATGTTTACATATAGGTAAAAGATTGACATGGAATCATCACATTCAAAACATATATAATTCGACTTATCAATTTCGAAGTTGTATTAAATCATCACTCAAAATTACGAGTTGTCTGTGGTTTGTTATTATATAAATTAATAATTCGTCCATCCCTAACATATGCTTGCCCCATTTGGCGAAATGCTTCTATAACACACCTAAATAAAATACAAACAATACTAAACAAATTTTTAAGAAAATTACTAAAAGCTAAATGGTTTATTTCCAAGAAACAGATATACCGTGAACTTCAAATAGACAAAATTAAAAACCATATCAGTATTCAAAAAAAAAAAAAAAGTTATGTAATACGTTTTCTCTTCCAGCTCTGAAAAATTGTAAGAACTGAACAGGTAGATATAATTTCTCCTTAATTATTCAAAATTTGAAATTGATTCATAATTTTAAGACCTCTTAATTATGAAGATCTTTCTGAGACAATTAGCCTGATATTGCCCAGCTAATTAGCCTCGTGTTTGTGACACAATGCTTCTGCTAAATATTATTAATAATTATTATTTGTATTATATTAACATTGTTGTTAATATTGTTATTTTTGGGCAAAAACATCAGTTAAATTTGATGTATTCATTTTCTAAATGACTTCTGAGTAGCACAAGTTAAAATGTAATTTTTAAAGAATCGTGGTGGCACTTCTGAGAATTTTCTTCGCCTTTCTCAAGACGATATGCCTTCTTGCGTCTTAAATGCGTCTATGCGTCTTAAAGAAAGACGAAGTCCCATTTTCCACAACGGGCAGTTCATTTTGCTGAGATGAAAAGCAGTTCATTCCGGTAAGCCGTTTGATTTTGGTTCACATGAGTTCGCGCGATATCTCCCTCAACCAGCTCCTGAATGTACCCATTTGGAATCCAAAACTAGCGAACTTTTGCCGTAAGAGGTGCGGTGGAGCGTGTATAGCCTGCACAGTGCAGTTCGAATTATCCCGGCTTCTCGTAAATCGCGCCCACTCATTGTTCTGCGCAGCTCTTCGCGAATTCTCCAAACAGCCTCCGAAACCTATTGAGAAAAGAGACTTCCGAACTCTGGGAAGGAAGCGGTTCGCTCGTGGCCCATCTCAATGCGTTTTTGTCCCACTTCAGTCCCCATCACTACTTTCCATGTTTTGTTCTATTTTTACTGTACCCAAAGCAGTTATTCTTTCCTCAGTTTTCCTATTTTCAGCATGTGCCCTCAACAAAAGTAATATATTATTTTTATTTTCCGTCCAGTTTCATGTCGTTCTTAATCTGTATATTCACCGTACATTTACTACTTGTCTTTGTTCCCCACAGCACAGAAGTGATGTAAATTACCCCATCTGTCTCGTTTTCTCTGTGTGCCTCTCTCTCTCTCTCTCTCTTGAATATATTACCTGCATACATTAGTAAAACTCTGCAGAATGGTTGTTTATCTATCGTTTGTCTGCCTATCCGTCGGTCTGTTTGATACCCAAAGTCTGACTGAATAATTCTGAATCCATCTTTCGTTTTATAGAATCATTTCCTATTTATCTTACTCTATTTTGGTAGATTTCTCTCGTTATCTATCGTTCTATCTTTTAATTGAACGTTGGAATGAGTGCTTTGATGAAGAAATTACTGTCTCAGCATAATGAATTTGACTTTTGTGTTAAAAAGCTCAAATAATAATAATAGTAATAATAATAATAATAATAATAATAATAATAGGGGTCGAGGATACCCTATATATCTTAATATAAAGCATTGAAGTGTTAGTTGTAGTAAATTTAGTAGTAAATGGTAGTAGTAATATATATTAAAACGTTCTGGTTGGTTGGGGTACAAGAGAATAAAAACATCTTTGAATTAATTTGTCTTGCCATCTCTATCCTTACGTTTCTTAATCTTTGAACACTACCAATAGACACTGATAATTCGCTCGTCTGCTCGAATTATTTTTCTCCTGTACTACTACTGCTTTTCGTTCTTTCACTCCCACCTTCTCCCCCCCCCACTACTTTTTTTTTCTTTCACCACCCCATCCCGGATGCCTCCGGTTTTCCTTCTAATATCTCTCCGCTGAGCTGGAAGCGACGACCGAGGACACCCGCCGCCGGCCCCTTCCCCTTGCGTGGATGCCGTCCAAGCGGCTGAGCCCCATTTGCGTGCAAATGGGTCCTCACGCGTCACCCTGATTCTTTCCGCGCAAATTCCTGCCAAGTGCAGGAGGTTTGGAGCCCAACGAGCGAGCAAATCTGTCCAGCGATGGGGATTCCCTTAACCTGCTTTGAAAAGATGGAAAACATCTAGTGCCCATTGGGAGATTAATTAATGTAGACGAATCGTCTTAGGATATTACGTAAGAAAGAAATAACAAATGTACGAGGATGGGTTTGATATTAAAATTACAATCTGTCAGGTTGATTTGTAATATTTACACACATTTACAAGAACTCCTTCAATTTAATGTTGACTGTATGAATCGTTTGTTCCAATTCACTCTTCTCCCAGATTTTTTGAATTATATTTTCCATTTTATATTAAATTACGGACTTTTTCGTTTATAAGCACACAACTCTCAAGACTAGAAATAATAGAACACAATTCTGATAACTTTGGTAATGAACAATGTTACACTAAAAATTCTTGTATTAAACGGACCTGGAGTGTATCAACACTTTTAAGAAAATAAATTGGTTATATTTGTCTTGAAAACGGTTACTCGAAAATGAAATATAAATATAACATCTTCATCAAGAATTAGACGTCTTGATCTGTTAGCAGCTATCTGACTTTATTTCGAGATATTTCAGTGATACAAAAAACGGCATTTACAGCATGATGTATTTACCTAAAAATAATTTGTAGCTCATGGTTCAATATCTGTGGGACCACAACCATTTAGACATCACATCAACGTAACTTAAAAAAGCTTGCTTAACTTCCAAATTACCTTCTCATGATAAAGAACATCCTTTACTATAAATGTCACCTTCTAGTCACTTTTATTGTCTAACCGTGCAAATGAAGTAGCCTATAAATACGGATATTTCATATTCCATTCTAAAAGAGATAAAAAATATAAAGAACTTGTTCCATAGCAAAGAAGAAGAATGATTTATTATTGCTGCATTACCATCCACAATTATGCTTGCGTTCCTGTCGCGTAGAAATCAATAGATATTAAAAGCAATAATAGTATTCTTATATTTCTTTGAAATTTTATTACCTTTCGTGTTTAAGTTTTTGAGAAATGTGTAATTAGAATTTAGCATTGTAGTTTAACATATATCAGTTACTTGCGATCAAGTTTAAAATGAAGTTGATATTGATTATTAATAACATCCAGAATAAGGTCTTTTAGTATAATATTAACGATTTTTTTCCACAGTTGCTAATACAGAACGTTCTCTAGGTTGTAAACGGAAAATTGTAAAGGATACTTTTAGCATTGAAAGAAATTGCTACGAAAATATATCTTAACTGTTCCTCGAGAAATAATCGAAGTATATTTTTCTCGTATTGGAACTGCAGCGTAATCTGCATCATGCAACCTGTTCTCAATGTTATGATGTATGATAATTTACGGTGATTTTAATATTAACTGTTCGAAAATCAAGTGTATCAACAACACAAGTTTTGTTTCGTAAAGTACAAACCTAGTAATTGTTATCGTCGAACGACCCTGTAATATACGAACATCAATATTCTAGGCTGTTGTCACATCCCTTCGAACACGCTAGAAGAGGGCGAGGGGTTGTTGTGCGATAATAATTAAACGAAAACAAAAACACGGCGCCCGAGCGCACCTGAGGAGATGACGTAACTTCTCCTGAGCGAGCGGAATTGTTTAACGGTGCGAGGGGCGGCAAAACACAAAAGTTGTGCAAAACGCACTCATGTTGTGACTCGACCGCTGACAGCCTACCGGCCGGCCGCAAAGCCTCCATCATAACAGAGTTCTTGTTTACTCCGGGACACGGGAACCGCTTCTCCGTGCCATGTACTTGTCGCATCGACACATATGTTGCAGCCTGGGGAGAGATCATCAGTCCTTTGAGCTGTTTTCGCTCAGATTACTAGTGTAATGGTAACAAATAAAATAAACAATAAGAAAATGCTAACATCTTAAAATCAATAAATTATTATAGTTATTATAATAATACCATAGTTTTAAACTGCATAAGTTAACATAAAAGCATTTGTATTTATTTTAACAACTATTTTCGTTTGAATTCGCACTACATCTGAGTACGTATTCAATGTTCTTTATCCTCATTTAATCTGGTTTTGATGCGAAAAAGCAATGTAAGGTGACGTCTGTTGAAGTTAAAAATGGTATGACAATACAGGGATTCTTTGATACAAAATATAATAAGTATATAAATTCCCAATTTTTTAAAACAACGGATGATTTTTTTGAAAACCACATGCACTCCACTGTTTTGTACTAGTAGAAATGATATTACTTTCACCACAATGCGGCTGCACGAAACTCTCTCCCTCTGAATTACAAACAAGAGGCAAGGATTAGCAACCGTAAAGCGAGCGAGTTTGGTTGCAGTGGCAATGGAGACCCTGGAATTGAGGCGCTGATGGTAAAGCAGATGCGAGATGCGCGAAGATTCGGCGTGAGGCGATGGGGGCACCGCACGTAGAATGAAGGGACCCTGACTGTGGGCGTCAGTCGGAGGGTCGGATTCCGAGGACTCGCCTACAGGGGCCACGAAGTAGGAAACTGGCGAAATGCATATATGGGCGTCGATTGATTTTTTTATTGTTATCGGGCGCACCAACTACTATAAACATTTGTTGTGTTGGTATATTGTGTTACAGCCCGAAAAGTGTCGGTGCTCCACTCCCACTGAAATGGGAGATACAACGCCGACCCACCGGTCGGCTTTCAAGGTTTCCACCTCTACGTACCTCCGGTAGACAGGCATCGCCCTGTCGGTTCAAGCTCTAAGCTCCCGACTCGTCCCCCGACATATCAGGTTCATGCAAGTGTGTGGGTGTAATTGGAGGCTTAGAACGAGGAAGGGGAAGGAAAGATTGCGCACTGTCCGTGTTGTGTTTGTTAAGGTCCGACTTTTGCCTGGTATTGAACGTAGAAAACGCAGAAAACTCGAGAGTTTTCAAGTGATCGAGATCAGAACAGCCGTCCGTCAGAATTCGGCCTCGAATAGTGGTTGAATTCGACCTCGCTATGTAGCTTATTCCGACAATCTGCCACCGTCGGACCTTCCAGTCAGCCTTAGGACCTTCCAGTCACCCGGCATCTTAGGACCTTCGCTAGCTGCGCTGCAGGGGCCACGCAACGCGGCGCAGAGCTGTCGCAGCCGGTGTGATGCGTCGAAGAGACGCCAGGAAGTGGGAGCACGGCGCGGCGGGGCTCGCGGTTCGGTGTATGCAGGGCGGCTTGTGGCGGCGGCGGACCGGATTTCAGCCGCATTTCATCTGCGCGACGGGTTAGACCGCCTCATCTCCGGCGTGGAGACGCACCCTCGCGTTCATCTTTTCAGGGAAGCGCGGCGGCGCTCTCTTCGTCGCCGATTCGAATTCAAATTAACAGGGGGATCCGGCATCCAAAGATCGCGCTTTGTCTTAAGCTGCAGCGCGAAGAAAATTCCGGACTTAGCTTTGAAGCCGTTGGATTCAAGCGCGAGGCTCATTGGTTTGTTGGAAAAGCTTTGCTTGGAATCGATCTGGAGAACACAAAATACGACGATGTTGGATGAGAAAACGAACAATAAAAAGGCGAAAATGATATTCAAGTACACGGTTATGGGATGTAAGAAATGATGAAAGGATCATGCAGTATATGGAAGAATATTTGAGAATGATAGAATCAGTGAAATGAAATCATTATTTTGTGGAAGAGTGTTTTCGTAATAGTTTGGACGATGCAAAGGTTCAAGTAGTAAATAGATGTGGCAGTACGATTTTGAATCTTAGAAGAGTTTCCGACAGAGAAAGTAGTCTCGATCCGCGCAGGGAAATATTTGGCAGAAATGACTGGAGTGAAGAAGGAATATACTAAATAAAAGAGAATCATGTGAAAGCTATGAAAAGGAAAGATGTAAAATGACATAAGTAAAGACTGAATATATTTAGGTTTTGTTGTGATTGTAAAATAAAATATGAATAAGACTCTCAATCCATCCTCAAGCAATTTTCCCGAGTTGCGAAACTACAAATTTTTCAAGATGAAATTTTACAGATCGACATACAAGTGGGTACACAGCATTCTAGTTCAACACTGCAATGACCCAATAATTGAAGAAAATAAAATGTTTCAAGGTTGAATTTTCTTATACATAAGTGTATCGATCACTCGCTGGTCAAAATGCCTAAAATAATTCAATGGTCTTTACTAAAAGTATGCACCAAGATGCGACTAGAAAAATATGATCAACGAGAGACCTTCATTAGATGGCTTCTGGTCGAATCCTCAAGGCTTGCTCAATAGACATCAACATAGGAATAGACAACGTGTAGATTCTTTGTAAAGAGGCTTTAAGGTTTTCTTGCTCTATGTCCCTGTATTAGAAAAACATGTGTTTTTAGTCCGAGGTTATTTCCATTCACCCTACTTTCAAACTGTTCTGCAATTGCCAACAGATCGTTACGATTATTACACGACACCTTGGCCGAAGGTTAGTCCCCGTTACAATACAATTAAGCTGATCCTGAAGTTTCTTTACCAAATACCATCCTTCATGGGTAAATATTTTGAAGGAAAATAATGACTATATCATGATACAACAAACAACAACTTTATCAGTCAATATTGAATACATTGTGTGATCTAATTTGAGTGCGAAGACAGATTTTAGTGGGCACAATGAATTCTTTACTGAGAAATACTGACCAATACGTATTTACTTAGACACCACTTTGAACACTAATCTTGTAACAAGCATTTCTGCTCCAACTTTTCTTCAGAAATGCAGGAACATATACTTTAGGGTATATTCTACCAAAAGATTTCCGCTAAGTTCACGGTTTATTTCTGGCAAAAACGAAATGTGAACTCCAACATTTTACTTTATAATTTTATAAAAATGCATTTAATAAGTAAACAAAACATTACCGGCACCAGATTACTCTCACAACAATATTGTACTTTTTAAAGCCAAATTAGAATTGTATTCCACTCATACACACCATTCAAAACCGCTCTTTCACAGCTTCTCCAGAGCTGGCTCTCTTCACACCATCACGGAAAAAAGGTCCAGTTCACGGCTAGAGAGCAGAAAATTGTTGCGCTGGCGACCTCTGCTGCGTTCACAAAACTCCCACGTGGGCGTATTGTGGCGGCACCAGGGCGGAAAGATTGCGAGTCAAAGCCAGAACGGCGCTTTGGAGCTGCGGTTGAAACGTTCTTGTTTTTGGCAAGCGGCCTGCGCTAACATCTCGCCGCCATCACTACCACATTTGCAGGAAGCATTGCTGCGACCGTCGCTCCGCCCCCGCCGCCCTTGCCACCTCCGCCGCCCTTGCCGCCCTCGCGACCACGCCGCCCCCGCCATCCCTTCGCCTCCGCGAACGGCGCCTTCGCCACACCGTCACCTTCCCCGCCCCCGTTGCCGTCTCCGAGCCCGAAATTGTCGTTGCCACCGCTACATCACAACGTGTTGCTACCCGCCTTGGAGCCGGCGGGCTTCATTTTGTCAAGGCGCGTGAACACAGTCCTACCCTGCGACAGAAAGCAGTTCTTTTAACGCGGCCTAGAATTGCATTATTTATGAAATGGTCTTTTTATGCGAGTCTTTTATCTGCATTTCGTGTCCTGTTTCACACTTCGCTGCGCTGTCGTGATGAAATGGTGGTGTTTTGCTTTCACAATGAACAGTATATTCCAAGCGACGTAATAGAAGTTGCCACTGAAACTCTATATTTGATTAGATAAGAAAAAAGAGCTAGAGCTTAATCACAAACATCCAATAACTTTTTCAATAAAAAAACAAATAATCTCATTTCTCAGGAAACTATATCTGTGAAAACATTCCACAAATATAAAATTCGTTTTATTCGTGATAATGAAGACAAATACGAACGTTGGGGCTTGCTTTCAGTAGAGCATTCTATAACATTCATTCACAGCAAAAAGAGTGCATTATTTGCATTCGTATCATCGTGTCGTTTTTCTTCTATCCCGGACAATGCAGTGCTGGCGGCGAGCGCGGCAGGCGGGATTCCAGCAGGCGACAGTAAATCCAAATTCACTGTCGAGGCGCCGGCAGTGCAGCGGCGCGGCGCGTTCCCGTCGTGCCGGCCATTCCGCTCGCGCACGCCACTCGCAGCCCGGGAGCGCGTGGCCGGCGCCGCAGCCTTAGGCCCCTGGGCTCTACAGGCTGACGCCGCCGCGCCGTACTTGTCACTTGTCACACTGTTCACATTACCGTCACCGTACCGTCACCGTTACGTCACCGTTACCGTCAACCGTTACCGTCACCGTTTAACCGTCACCTTACCGTCACTTACCGTCACGTTACCTCACCGTTACCCTCACCGTTACCGTTCACCGTTACTCACGTTACGTCACCGTTACCGTCACCTTACCGTCACCTTACCTCACCGTTACCGTCACCGGTTACCGTCCCGTTACCGTACCTTACCGTCACCCGTTACTGTCACCGTTACTGTCACCGTTACTGCCACCGTTTACTGTCACCGTTAATTCCGTTAATGTCACCTTAATGTGCACCGTTAATGTCACCGTTAATGTCACCGTTAATTTCACCGTTACTGTCAGCGTTACTGTCAGCGTTACTGTCACTGTTACCGACATCGATAACCACCGTTGCCATCACCGTGAAAACCACTGATACTATCACCGTTACCATCACCTTTGCCGTCACCGTTACCATTGTCTCAATGTTACCGTCACCATCATCGTTTCCGTTACCGTCAGTCGCTGTCAACATTGTCGTAAATGGTGCCGTTAGTTACTTTCCGCGCCACTGCTACCGTCACTCTTACCAGCGCTTATATCATTATCGACACCGATAAATACGCCAAAACCGTCACTGTTACCGACGTTATCATTAGTTGCTTTCACAGCTGACATCACCTTCACACCATTGTCGTTAGTGATTACTATTGTCTTTACCGTCATCGCCACTGGCATTATTACCTTCACCACTGTCATACTTATTTTCACCATCAACGATACGGGCACCGCAACAGACACTTACGGTAACTGCTACTGTTACTGTTATTGCTGCCGTTTTCATTCCGTCACTGTAGCAGTTGTTTTCGTCGTGCTTGCCGCTGCCATGTCATGCTCAGCTTTTCTGGCGAACAATTGGGCGAAGAAATTGTAATTGTTAATTGACTGAGAGTTTGGGAGGAACTGAAACTTGTTCAGATAGTTTCTTATTCTAAAATTATTTCTAAAAATCTAATTTGATATCATGAATTACTGTCATGTAAATAATATTCCAAAACTTCTATTAAACATAAAATTTGAATACTGCTT
This sequence comes from Gryllus bimaculatus, assembly GCA_017312745.1. Taxonomy (NCBI): domain Eukaryota; kingdom Metazoa; phylum Arthropoda; class Insecta; order Orthoptera; family Gryllidae; genus Gryllus; species Gryllus bimaculatus. Next base: position 965,416 of record BOPP01000099.1, read on the forward strand.
TAAATATGAATCAAATGTAACCTACGTTTATTGAAACATACAACCTTAATTCATGTACAGACGTACTACGTACGTAGTAAGTATATAAATCAATAGTAGTAGATATGTAGAAGAAAGAATGTATTAGAAAGTGTTGTAAACGTGCATCGGAAATCGACGATTGGTCTACAGAAAATCTGTTGTCGCGCAATGGGATAAATCTTATTCTTCGTAAATTACGTCCACTAACACGCTGTGAAGTCAGAATCTACATTTTGTGAATGTGTTCGTGCGTCCGTTTGTTGTCAACGCCAACTTCTAAACCCTTCAGACGATTTTCTTCAAAATGGATATTCCTCGATTGATCGAAACGAACTCGACACTATGCGAGTTTAAAAACAATATTTTAATATTGGGGTCAAAACTATATTTCCAAAATTTTCTCAAAAATGACTCAACATTTTTTTAATAAACATCGTCCCCGAAAAATGTTTAAAATGATGCAGGTAATTTTTTTAAAAATCTGTCCGCATTTTTGTTTAAATCTCTGAATTCTCGAAAATGACAAAAGTTCAACATTTTTCGTTGTCTTCCTAAAACTAATATTTTCAATATTGAATATAGTTGTTTTCCTAAATGAAAGCTGTTAATTTAAAGACAAATCATGAAATACAACAACATTCCAATTTGTCGAAGATGTGAATATTATTAGTACATTTACCTGACATATTTGCAATTTTAAATTATTTTTTTCTCAAAAACTGCTTCAATTTTTTATAAAATTCTTTCATGGTGAGTAGGGAAGAATGGTAAACAATGGTACTATTTCCAGTTATGACGAACTCTCTGTGTTTTCGAGAATATCCAAACATTAACGTTGCCAAAGTACAGTTTTGTTGGCAGATTTTTTCAATAAAATCTGTTCAAAAAATTAGATCCTTAATTAAAGTCAATAACAATTTTTGGAAAATATGAAAGTCGTGTAGGTCTTGTTTTCATTCAGTTCTCTTGATTTTCGATAATTGCTTAAGTTAGAAACAATGCAAGATTGTATGTTCTGCTTTTGAAGCACCACTTGTTGTCTCTACCAGAATACATTATTTAAGTTGAAAAGAGTAAAAAGTTAAGATTGTTAACATACATTTGGTGAGTGTCTTGTAAGCCGAGATTCATTCTTGCAAGCAATTTTTTTAGAAGAACATAGTTCTTGTTTGCTGTAGAAAAGCAGAAAGGAGTCGAAATATGGCTTATGAAGCTGAACCGAGGGCGGGAGATTAAGGGTAGTGCCCTCCTTCATTTACGAAATAACAGAGTGAGCCCACCGCAGTTGACGTGCTCACAAAAGCATATAATTAATTACGCACCACGCCCGTGCCGCGCTCCCCATCGACCCAGTGACTTCCTCACCACTGCTCTGTACTGCTCAGGGGGCTTTAGCCACCACCTTCATCACTACAATTAGCACTACTTATTCATTGACCATAACCAGCAGAAAGATCGCTGTCGACACTGCGTCCGACGAAAGCACAGGTATTATCACTGCCGCCTGTGTAATGAGGCCGACACAGAGACGGACTAACCTGCATTCGGTCTCTCTCGTATCTCTCGTATCATTCTCACTGGACCAAGGCGGGAAAGGGTCGGGAGAGGGAACTGCCCAGCAAAGGCCGAGGGAGTGCCCTGGCGAAAGAGATTCTCTTTGTGTTCGGGAGACAACGAGAGCTGTCGATCGACGAGATTCCCGAATCTCGTAGCGACAGAGTATTCTCGTAAGCAGTCCAAGCCAACAAAGGATCGCAAGAGACTCGTGATTAAAACTGCTTAGTATACAGCAAAGATTTAGTCCTAATTCATTCATTTAAATTGAATACAATAATTGCTCTCTAGCGCAATAACCAAAAGTTTCCGCACACATTCATGATATTTAAGTATTGCATATTGTCGGTACACAAGAAAAGTAAAAAAAAATATAGTAAAAAAACTAAAACCAGTGGTGCTATAGAATGGCTCAGACTTTTTAGTATTGGATTTCAATTTCCTTGGGTCCAAGTAACATTTCTTTTAAATTTTCTTAATTTTTTGGTTTACTAATAATTGAACGGAAATGATATTTTGAGAATATTAAAGAACAGTAAAACTGCGTCCTAAATGGCAATTTTCTTTGAAAACTTGTTGTTTTTAAGAAAATAGCGCTTAAGCGCTATAGTATAATCGAAATTTGCCATGTTTTCACAGAAAAGTTTTGAGTTTTCAAAAAAAATCATTCAAAACTTCATGTTTACAAATTACTGGAAATGTGAATATTACCGGCGTGAGAAATATTTAAAAAAATACATTTGTGTAATATTAAAAAAAATATCCCGAAATGATATTTTGTACTAGTTTGAACAGAAAACGGATGAGTTTTCGTGATGCTTTATGTGACATTATTTAAAGTACATGAACTCATAAATATAATAATGTGAGCAAATTACTGTTAATGTAAACATCAACAACATGTGAAGCAAATAAAAAATATACTTTTCTAATGTTTGAAAAAAACAAAGGAATAGACCAATATGTCATCGTATAGTGTACATTTAGCACAATAACTATCAAAAGTTTAAAGAAAAAATTAGAGTTGATTTTAAGAAAATCATATTTTTGTAATTTTTTAAAAATTGCGTGAAAACTACTAAAATTTTAAAAACCTATATGACTTTAATGAAGGAAAAATCTGTATCTTTAATTTTATTGTTGAAGACTCCGAAAAAATTAAACTTTTCAAATTGAGTTAACCGTGAAAATCGGACCTATGCCACATTTATAATTGCATTTTACTCTATTCTTATACGAAATTTGAAAAAAAAATTGGAGCCATTTTTAAGAAATTTTTGAAAATGCCTTAGTTGCTTCATATAAAGTTCTCCCAAGAAATAATAAATGCTTTTCAAAATCGCCGAGCTTCGACTCAAGACAGGTGCTTCTTCACATAGGAAGAAATCCTTCGCATGGTTTTTAGGCGCTAGTGTTGTTCACATACACCAGACGGACGGTCAGAAGGACCGACCGACAGACCGACACGGACCGACGACGGACGGACGGACAGATGGACAGACAGACACCTAGACTACAGACACATAGAAGGACAGATAGATAGAAGGACAAGTAGATAGATAGATAGACGGACAGATAGATAGACGGACAGACAGATAGACGGACAGACATATAGACGGACAGACAGATAGACGGACAGACAGACAGATAGACGGACAGACAGACAGATAGACGAACAGACAGACAGATAGACGGACAGACAGACAGACAGACAGACGGACAGACACACAGACATACAGACAGACAGACGGACAGACAGACAGACGGACAGACAGACGGACGGACAGACAGACGTACAGACAGACGTACAGACAGACGGACAGACAGACGGACAGACAGACGCACAGACAGGCGGACAGACAGAAGGACATACAGACGGACATACAGACGGACAGAGAGACGGACAGACAGACGGACATACAGACGGACATACAGACGGACAGAAAGACGGACAGACAGACGGACAGACAGACCAGAGCAGGTCACGAGCAGATCAGCCGGACTAACAACGACAGACAGACGGACAGACTATGACGGACAGACAGACGGACAGACAGGACGGACAGACAGACAGACGTGATCTATGACAGACGGACAGATCAGACGACAGGACAGTACGGACATATGTACAGATGCTTGACTAGCACAGACGACACAGACGCGACATGACAGGGACGACAGACAAGACGGACAGACCAGCACGACAGACCAGACGACAGCACAGACGCGACAGACAGACAACAGTACAGAACAAGACACCCCCCCCCCCCCCCTCCCCTCCCTGGAGCAGACAGACAGGTAGACCAGACAGACAGTAGACAGACAGACATAGACAGACAGACAGGCTGAGACGAGACAGACAGATCAGACGAGGCAGATCAGACAGACAGTATGTACAGACAGACAGACAGAGCAGACAGACAGTTAGGACATATCTATACTATATCTTAGGACAGACCAGGTAGACAGACAAGACAGACAGACAGACAAGTGTAGACAGACAGACAGACAGACAGACAGGTTAGACAGGACCAACAGACCAGACAGGTAGACAGACCAGACAGCAAGGTAGAACAGACCCAGACAGTTAGACAAGACATGAAGCCAGAAAACAGTAGACTATACAGTAGACAGGGACATGGTAACATGACAGGTAGACAGACAGTGAATAAGACAAGACAGTAGACAGACAGGTAGGACAGTACAGGTAGACAGACAGGTAGACAGACAGGTAGACAGACAGGCTAGACAGACAGTAGACAGACAGGGGTGGCTTTATGACAGACTAGCGTAGACAGACACCGTAGAGCAGACAGGTAGACAGACAGTGACAGACCAGGTAGACAGACAGTAGACAGACAAAGCAGGACAGACAGCGTAGACAAGACAAACAGAACAGTAGTCAATGCATAAGCAATCTAGTATACTATACAAAACAGACTGGTAGACAGACAGACAGACTTATTTACAACAGACAGACTGGTAGACAGACAGACAGACTGGTAGACAGAACAGGACAGACTGGTAGACAGACAGACAGACGGGTAGACAGACAGACTGGTAGACAGACAGACTGGGTAGACAGACAGACAGGCTGTAGACAGACAGACAGTGCAGATAGACAGACAGACAGCAGAGTTAGGACAGACAGACAGGCAGGATAAGAACAGACAGACAGCACATAGACAGGACAAACAGCAGATAGACAGACAGACAGCAGATAGACAGACAGACAGGCAGACAGACAGACAGCAGATAAGACAGACAGACAGGGCAGATAGACAGACAGTACAGGCAGAAAGACAGACAGACAAGGCAGATAGACAGATCAGACAGCAGGATATACGACAGATCAGGCCTAGATTAGACAGACAGACAGGCAGATAGACAGACAAGACAGGCAGATAGACGACAGACAGCAGATACAGACAGACAGGCAGATAGACAGGGACAGACAGGAGGATAGAGCAGACAGTACTAGCAGATAGTAACGTATATCTATACATCATATGTGAATCAGGACAGACAGGCAGATAGACAAACAGACAGGCAGATAGACAGAACAGAGCAGGCAGATAGAACAGACAGACAGGCAGATAGACAGTACAGACAGGCAGATAGACAGACAGACAGCGCAGATAGACAGACAGACAGGCAGCATAGACAGACAGACAGTGCTAGATAGACTAGACAGACAGCAGATAGACAGACAGACAGCCAGAATAGACAGACCAGAACAGGCAGATAGACAGACAGACCAGGCAGATAACAGACAAGACAGCAGAATAGACAGACAGACAGGCAGATAGATCAGACAGACAGGCAGATTAGACAGACAGACAGACGATAGACAGATAGACCAGACAGAAGACAGATAGACAAGATAGACTGATAGACAGATTCCGAGAAATTCGATAAATTTTGAACACGGTGTCACGTGTCGCCGAGCTCTGCGCCTGGACGAATGTCCAAGTTCAACGATTGCGCTCGGGTTGATGTCTGCCGGCGACATTTGGCGGAGCCCTCCTCTGACGGTCCACTCTTCGAGGCTGTCGAGTCTCATCGCCCTCGGGAATGCGTTCTCGCTGCACGAGATTCTTGTGGGCGCCGATCTCGTTCAGCCTTTCTCGCTCACGCGAACGAGAGAGAATATTCGGCAAATGACCGTCTTTAGGCCGAGGTTTCTAACGTTCTGACACATTTCGACCAGTGTTACCAATTCACATGATTCTAGTCTTACGCATTGCCCTTTTAATGTAGGCATGGATGTTTTAGTCATTACGGTCTCCGCAATGACAAAAGTTGCTGGCCTGGAATCCCCCAATTTTACGGTTCTCACAGACAAATTCATTTGTTGCTTTTGATGTTTACTAATTCACATTTGTTACGTTTGACGTTTACGTGAGATGTTTAAAAAAATTAATTTATTTATAATGGTTCTATAAACACCTAGGTCTTGAGCAACCACAAGATTGTAATACAGAAACACACGTACTTACAAATCATTTCTGTTATAAATTACTATATGGCAATTACATGAGGTTATTACACATTCTATACATTTTAATGGACAGGTCAGACCCTTGACCTGGAGAAAGGCATCAAATGAATATTTTTTATTGGCACATGACCTGGGTTTCAAATTGTTATAGCAGTGTAAATCATAAAGTTGCATAAGAACATTAAATGTAAACAATAAGCACCTCAAGAACAATAATTCATATAGTAACAAAAAAATTACTCTGCTGTAGTATTTTGCAGTGATTGGGTGATATTCATTATTGTGTATGTACTGTTTATATATTTACACATATATAATAACAAATATATTTACACAGACGTGAGATGGTTGTGGAAGGGAAATTAATGGTTTGTAAATTTGAAATTGCGGAGTACAGAAATAACTTTGTGTCACTACTATATCCCTAACTGATTGAGGGCGATTCAGTATCAAAGAATATCAATTCTAAATAGCAATTGATCATATGGACCACGTTCTGTTGTCGCATTAATAAGATTTAAATCCACAAATCATATCCTTTCGCAGAGGTGTCCCACCGAAGCTGTTTGTACTATTATTAGGAAAAGGTAATATTAGTTACATCAAATGCAGAATGTTACATAAAAAGCCGAAGTGGGCACGATTTAAAATATAATGAAAAAAAATCAAATAAGAATTATACGTTATTATGGGCAGGCCTAGCGGAAAGAAAACGCTGGTGGTTCCATAAATTGATGAAGCATTACCATTGTTTTCGAGTGTTTGTAAACATCGGCCAAGCTTTGAAAGACAAAGCTATCATTTAGAATTATGAAATTTTCTACTAGTAAATATCCTAAACGATGAAACAGGAACTTTTTTTCTTCTTCTTTATCTCCTGCGAGTGGAACGTCACCATGCGACGTCTCTCGCACCCAAGCTTTCACCTTCTTCTATTTTGCAAATCATCATCATTGATGTGACACATGCAATCATTGCACATCATCATACCACGTAAGTCTTGGTCTACCTCTCTTTCTGTGTATTGACACTTGCTACATCCAAGTTTTAATGGCAATCTTTCCTCCGACATTCTTCTAAGATGCCTGTATCATTTTAACCTTCTCTCTTCTATTGTCTCCATTATACCCGAAATGACACCCATTTCCTGCTTTATATTTTCATTTATGATTCATTAACGTTGCACAACAGCTGCGTCTCCAAAACTCCATTTCTAAAGCTTTTAATTTCTTTCTCATTGTTTTTTGAGATATCCCACATCTCAACACCACATAGTGATATGCTTCTCTCAGTTGTTTTATAAATTGTAATTTTCACTTTATTAGCAATATTTTTCTTCCATATTATTGAATGCAATTGCGAAATTCCACACTTCCCTTGCGGAACGCAATGTTTAATTTTCTCTTCACTGCCCCTTTAGTCTATTAAAATTGTTTTTAAATACTTATAGGTCTGACAATACTTAACAACCAAGCCATCTTCCATTACTATATCGCTTCCTGTCCCTCCTACCACCATGTACTCTGTCTTTTTGAAATTTATTTTCAAGCCCCATATTCCATATCCCTCATTTTATTTTCTTAACATATAATGTGTATCATCTTCATCTTCTGCGAATATCTCTTGTTCTTCTGCAAAATATAGTGAATATAAACATATCACAATTTAATTTTATTCTCATCCTTCCACATTTTTTCTTCCAATTTTTTAGAGCTTCTCCTATATAGATTTCGAACAGTAACTTATTATCTAAACAATGGAAGTGGAAGAAAAATACTCTGGATTCCATCGTTGACCTCCCTCTATAGCACATCAGGTTGGTGTTGGTGACGAGGGGAAACACTCAATTTTGTACCCGAAAATCTGGAGGAATTTTTACAAACATGAAGTAATTCCAATTTTCATTGCAGCCTTTGACATTTTGAAAATTGAAAAGGTTCAAATTTACTTTCGAATCAATCCTACGCCTACAATAAAACCAATGATTTATTTCTAAATGAATTTTCCCCCTTTTAATTGTATATCTTTAAATGATGTCATGATATTTTTAAAAAGTATGAGTAGTTGATGAGTTACAATACTAAGAAGAGTAAAAGCTTTGGTATTTCTTTTAGTAGTTCGGTATTGTTTACACTGCCTTTTCTTGTTGCCAGGGCTTGAATCTCGATTTAGGTTCACAATTCTTGCTGCCGACCGATCTCGCTGATACCAAGCAGCGACTTTCACCAAATTCAATATCCGTCTCGAAAGCCTCCGTAGCCCACTCGCTCCCAACGGATTCCAAGCAGAGGATTTAATTCGCAAAGGTAATAAAAATTGTATGAAGAGGTTGAGTCGTCTTTGACGAGCTAAACTGCCTTTCCGCCTGGGCTGATATGCGCGCCTTGTGTACCGTTTCGCGTCTCGAGAGCAAATCACCCGGGCTCACCGTGGAGGATTCGCGCAATCAGGGCGCAGTGATTCCCTCCTCGGTGCCCGCCCCTCAAGAGGCGCACTTTGCGCTAACTGTTCCCCTTCGGGAGCAATTCGTCGGCGCGGATCCCTTATCCAATCATTACATTTTCTCAATTTCATCTTAACTGCCTGTCGTAAAAAGGTAGTGCACCCTTGTTAAAAGGAACTTTTATATCTGGGCAATTTGCATTCGCTTTTTGCAGCCCCGCGCTTCCAGAGCATAAATTTCGTCCGGTCGATGTCGTAGTCGTATCGTTGAGATATAGTCGATTACAAGCGGATGTGACATTCACAGAGGTGGGTCGCACAATGGTAAATGACAAGCAAAGAGTAGACTATAAATGGTCTATGATTTCGAAGTTCTGTAATCAACAAAGCGTTTTGAAAACCACTTTCTTGTCCCTCTTTAAAGAATTTTTTTCTTCAAAATGGTTTTCAGTAAAGACATTTTTGAATGTTACTAGTAGCAATATTGAGTATTTAGGGAAAATATGTAGAATTATTTTTTTTATTTTGTATTTATTCAGTAAAATCATATTTAAAACGCAACGAAGTGGTTTTTTTATTGTAAGGTCTGTAGTCGTACTGTAGTCGTCATCCGACTTCATGTTCTAAATTATTTTTCCTGTTTCTCAATTGAAAATGTACTATTCTTATTGTTTGGTATATAGTTATTTTTGACGCATTCAATCAAATATTGAATACAGTTTGTAGAAAATGAAGTAAAAATTATTTTTGTGACAATGTACCTTCGGGATTTCGAGTAAAGCGGCTCAAGGCTGGCAAATAACTCTCGTTGGGTGCGTCTCTAACTTCGTTGGTTGAAACGAATTTCTTTTTTTAGTTCCTATATTTATTGTGTGAAGAAATGCTGCGGAATATTTCATCATTATATTCTCTAGCACAAGAATCATTAAAAATAATTACCCAAGTTCGTCACTGATAATTAAGTTTCGTCCCACCAAAGCATTCGTTATCACATTTTTCAGATATTTACGCACTTAGAGATATCATATTCTACTCATATCTTCGTTTCCCGCATTTTTGATGTAGGTAGTCTAAAAGTAAAGCATCGGCAGAAAATAAAAGTATTTGTGGTTTCCAATATCGAAAATTGTGGAACCCAAAACCAGTTGGAACAAGGACTTTCTTCCTAACGTCAATCTACAATGAGCCCTGATTATAAAACCGAAAAATTATGGCTCCAATAAGTTACCTATGTGAATAACTAGACCTTAATTTTCTAAAAATATCACAATATCAATTACCACATAAATATCACAAATATCAGATACTATATACGTAAACAAAAGTTAGAAAACTTTTAAATATGATCACAAAATAAATGCATAACTAAATTTGTAAAATTAATATGTTTAAGAATGTACTAAGCCTCCGTCGCGTACTACTTCTCCCCGCGCCTACGGCCCGGCGCGCGCCGCTGGACTGCGGGAAGCAGGGCGCGGGCGCTGCGCCCAAGAGGTTTCCTCGAGCGGAAGTTCGATGGCGGCGAACTTCGGCGTTCGGCGGCGCCGGCAGCCGAGGATGAAGAGGCGGGGTCACGGCGCGGCTGGTTTATCGCGCAGGTAGCGCCACCCACGCGCCCCAAGTTGGCGTAAGCAAGTCTGCGGCGCGCCGGAGATTTATGACCGCTGGGCCCATTGATTGCGCCATAGTGAATCTCCGGCCGGGAGTTGGCCAGTGTTGGCACCGGCAGCGCGGCACGTGGCTCTGGGAAAGGCCGAGGGAGGCGGGGATGCTGCGGCTGGTGAGATCGGGACGCTGAAAGTAATGCTTAAGGATGCTGGAAAGTTTGTGAAAATGAAAATGAACGCCAAGAAGATAAGAAAACGTGGAGGAAGGGATGAGGGGGAATAATGTTGTTGTGTGAGGAGTGAAGTAAATTAGGTTACCATTGGTACAGGCTGAGAGAAATTTATCTCACAGTATAGCAATTCTATTTTAAAAACTAATGCGAGGCTACAAAAAAGAACAATGCTGAAATTACCAGTTCACCAAAGTAAGCAAATCGACCGTTGGTGAATAGATGATTCTGCGAGAATAGGAAATCAGAACCGGATAAACGGAGAATGATTTTTGGGATTGCAAGATTCAAAGTAGTAGTTGGTGTGATAATGGTAGTGTACGGTTACAGAAGTTAAGTGGATGGGAAGAGCAAAATCAACAATTAAGGATGGCATAGAAAAGGGCAGAGAAACGAGGACTAACAAAAAGAGAGCAATATCAAACGAGAAAGAGAGTCGAGAAGCGTGTGAAGAGACCAGAAGCGGGTAAAGAGCCGAGAAGCGGTTAGAGAGCCGAGGAGCGGTTAGAGAGCCGAGAGCGGTAAGGGAACGGAGAAGGGTAAGTAGAACGAGAAGCCGTTAGAGAAACGAAAAACAGAGAATCCGAAAAGCGGTTAGAGAGCGAGAAGCGGTTAGAGATCCAAGGAACGTAAGAGAGGCGGAGAAGCGGTAAGAGAACCGAGAAGCCGTTAGAGAAACGAAAAGCAGTTGGAGAGCAGAGAAGCGGCTGAGACCGAGAAGGCGAGAAGAGCGACAATCGGAGCGGAGAAGCGGGAGCAAGGGAGCATGGCGACCCTCCCCGCAACACTGTTTGAGGGCAGCGTTTGAGCGAGGCCAGCCAGGTGGGCCGGCGCCGTGGGAGCGCGCGGCGGGCGCCAAGCGCCGGGTCTTGCGGTGCGCTGCCGCCGCACCGGGAGCCTAAGCTGTGCCCGCGAGACAGGCTCTGGGTGACGCGGACGCGTCGTGTGGTGGTGGTGGTGGGGGGGGGCGGGCTGCCCCTGGGGGGGGGGGCGGGGGCGGAGAGCGTCCTGCGTCACGGCCAACAACTGAATTACAGGCTCTGCGAATGCATAGGGGACGCCGTTCCGGCCTGCGGTCGCCATTAGCTTCCGCGTAAGTGCGTTTCTCAAGGCGGAAATTGGATATTTAGCTATTGATATCGCTCCCGCACGACGCTTGCGCCTAATTGCGTGTCACTCGATGAAAATACATTGCTCAATTACAACCATTACAGTGATTTGTTTGTGAGGAGAGATACATCCAATTGTTCTTGTTTCTTGAAGATTACAAATAAATTTCCCCTTGTTCATTTTCTTATGATGGCTGGAATATATGAAAGGCATTAAGGCAGTTCCAGGGTGATGCGTTTTAGAGTAAATTGAATGCAGAATGGTTAGCTCAGTATCGTGTCGTTCTGCCACGCATTTCACTTTCAAACATCGTTTACACCAGTGAATAGTCGCCTACAATAATTTTTAGAAATGTTTTAAAAATAAGCAAAAGTAACGACTATTTCATTTTGCACCTGTTGTAATTGTAGTACTCTTATAATTTTATATGGTAATATTTTTACCCGACTGACACAAAAGAACAGAGCGCAGTAATTCGAGCAAAAGAACACAGTCAGACCAGGATTTCTCTACTATATGACGATTCCCCTATGTGAAGTATCTCTGAAATTAGTTCAGATGTTCTCACTAAAATTGGCTTTTGAGGTAATCCTTCATCTTTTGAGGTATAAATAAACAAATTTATTGTGTAAACAACATGAAATGCCTTGGAATCATACTGTTGTTGTCTCTCCCAAACTCGCCTACTATTCCAATGACCTTTACATCAATGATTACACCTGTTTAGGTTTTCTTTAAGGTTTTTAGGTTTTCTCTTCATGTTTCAAATAATCGTGTTGTAATGCTCTGGGTCTCAGTTATTTTTAAGTATTAGCCTAAGACAAAATTCTGCATTGGATTAACTAAAATGTACTTTAAATTTCGAAATGTTTTCCTTGTTTCCGTCATTATCATAAATCGGTATTTCTGTTCTCCCAGGTAGTTCTCAATAATTACCTTCTATATCAATGTCCTCCATAAATTCCTTCTTAATTTGCCGACTTAAACTGGTTTATTTCGTTCCCTTCGAAAAACGAATAATTTACCTTGAAATATTTTTTTAGAAATCAAGTAACAAACCTTCGTGTTCTCCCTCAATAACGTTGCAAAATACGAAATAATACGTCGGTCTCATTAGGTAACATCTTGAAGTCTTCTACCGCGTCGATATTTCCCCTACCAGCGGTATTTAGCGCTACTTCTCAAACGGCAGCGACGTCGGTATCGCTTGCGTTGATATCACCGCCTCTTCCCGCGTCAGCACATCTTTCTTCGTTATTCTGTATTCATTCGGTTGTCCACGTTGACGAAAACATGTCAGAATGATGTCGTGTATGACCTAGCTTCCGCGCTCATTTTGTTTCAGATGTAGTCCGGCGCAAGCCAGATCCTCAGATACGGCAAGCAGAATTCAGTCTATTACAAGTCAGATTTTCTATAAGCCGACAAGACTGTAGGTCGAAGATGTAAATCCCATACTGTACAAGTTTGGAAATTCACTCTAAAAATTACTTTTGCTCTTTTGATTTTGGACTTTCTAACCTGACAGTTTCATGCACGGATTTCGGTCTGGCCGTTTCTTGAACGAGTTTTTTAGGTGTTAGGAGAACAACATCAAGTGTTTCATTGACATCAGTTTTCATGATCACTATAGTTCACGTTAGTGTCCGCATTAATAGAAACATCAGTACCCTTAGCACAACATACCACTCCCCTACAGCGACAGCTACAAAATAATTTTACTTCCCCTTCAACTGGACGTTGACTTTTCGCAGTATATTTCCAGGTTTCGGTTGTCTCGCATGTCTTCGACATGCACTTGCGGCTCCATCACCCGGCCCTCCCAGCAGATGCACTAATGCTCCGGATATTTTAGTTCTTTAAATAAACTCACGGATGGGCTTGGGAATCTCAGACAATAGCGCTTCTAAACTCCGCAGACTCCATTCGGCATTTTTTTCAATTTTGAGTAGTATTAACTAGAGTGGACTGTTACTGCTCCATGGCATGGATTTTGCTTTACTCCACCTTGTACCAAAAAAATAATACAGGCGCGCATTAGAACGCCGTGTGCTTACTCACCTGCGTAATATACGTCGACCTCTATCGATGCATTGTGAAAATTTCGGAAACACTGCGTAGAAGTTTCAGTCGTGCCCGATATAATGCTACTAATATCAGATTCGTAAAGTTTCATTTTTGATAATCAAATTGGGTAAAATTCAAATAGTTTCTACTTTATCATTACGGTGGACTGTTACACATCCTTAATCCACGTAATATAAATGAATGGATGAAAATCAGAGTAGTATAAGTGACATTTTATAAATTCTAAGAAATATGGTGATATTTAAGTCAATGTCACTGTAAAGTTGTGGTGTTTGTTTCAACAATAAAACTATGACATTTCAATTTTTCATTAAAGCCAAAAAAATACATTGCAATTGAAATATAGTAAGAAATAAACACTTTTTTTCAGAATTTATGAAATGTCACTTATACCGTACTGGTTTTCACCCATTCAAATAATATATATTTTTTGGACTGTGAGTAGTCATTCGCCACATTTAGCTACATTACACTTCTTCTTAAGGGAAAGAGGATTGTAACTTTTTAATAGTCCCAGTATGAAGAAAGATATGTAACAAAAACACAATATTAACAATATCCTATCCCTTTAAAGCTCCACCCGTGGCGCGCCGGTGTCTTGTAAACTCGCCTCCGCTAATACGCGGCCGCTGCCTGTCAGCGAGGACGTGACCCGGGCACCGCCCCCTGATTTCCAAGGCAAATGCGCCGGAAGCTGGCTGCTGGGACAAGCGCAGGCGCCCGCGCGCGCGCGGACAGGCCCTGGCACCGGAAGGTCTGGGGGAGGGGCGGGGACACGCGACAGAGATGTCGTCGAAAGAGGGGCGAAGGCAGATAAGGGCGAGAGAGAGAGAGAGAGGGAGAGAGAGAGAGAGAGAGAGAGAGGAGATGTAGATAAGACAGAAAAAGACATGTAGATGAAGGTAAATGAGGAGACAGTAGAGAATAGAGGAAAGGAGAGCAGAAGTAGATGAGGGGAAAGAAAAGAACAGAAATAGGTTGGGGGAAAGAGGGAGAATGAGAACAGAAAAAGATATGGGTAACAGTGTGAGAGAGCAGAAATAGATATGAAAAAGGGAGAGATTGCGGAAAAGAGAGATAGAGAAAGGAGAAATAGATGAGTGGAAAGAGATCAGATGTACATATGTCTTATAACAGGATGCAGGATGTCTCACAACAAATGTTACAAAATTATGTGTCAATACCAAATGTTACAAAAAACATTTAATTAAGCCTATTGCTTTCGCCATGATTGTCTATATCTGACATTGTATAAACGTTACTTTTTTGAGGGACGCAGGATCGGATGAAGACGGCTTAAACCAATTATGGGAAGATGAGGCAAGTAGACGAAAATCAAAGTATTGAGAGGAAACCTGTATGTATTTTGGGACCGTAACACATTTTACTTAAATTGAATAGGATATAATAGAACAGAAAATGTTCTTAATCTAAACACTCACACTTGTTTACTAAATCGTTTTTAATTTTAATTGCAGAAAATATTACGTTGTCATACGACTGAAAAGAATGTGAGGTTTCGTAAAATATTTCTTTTATATTTAGCACTTCCCAAAGAGAGACGTGTGAACTGAGGGTACTAACTTGAATGAATATGATTACAGATTAATTAGAAGTTCAATTTACAACCTCTTTAAAACGAGGGAACATTGTTTTAAAATAAATATTGCATCGATGCCACATTACATTGTTGAAAATATTTTATGATACCTTCGACTCTCGTTGTTCTAAAATGCCTTTTTCCTGTCCAATTTTCTTCATCCTGTCCCTTGCCTGCAACTTTAATTTCCAAGTTAACGATATTAAAATCACAAGGTACCATCTGATGAGTTTCAAAATTCAACCATTAAAATGAATATATCTTAACCGTTTTGAATAATTTAATTCATGAGCATTAAAAAGGAGCAATCACCCTATGATTTCTCCTTTTTTCTATAAGTATAACTCACATTATTTTATCATCTTGCCTCAACCTAACTGTCCGAAGGAGCTCGTTTCCTTCGATGAAAAGAAACCTTCCCTTTCTATTCCAAATAAAAGAAAGGCTCTGCCTCTGCATACTCGGGTTTAATGAAAATCTCGCTGTATTCTTGCGATAAGTCGTGGAGATTTTCATTTTCACCCTTGAAGGCACCGGTTTGTTGCCGAGAGCAGCACTCGAAAACGGAGATCCAGTTCGGACTTTTTTACTTTCGTTCTTTCTTCTTTCCCGTCAGAAAGTGAATTTAGTACTTTTTAAAAAGTTTGATGAAAGGGAGTTAATGACAATAGCAGATTTGAAATCTTGTTCGACTTCTTTGCTTTCAACGTGTGCCTTTAATCTTTCAACTTTGTGTTGAGAACCTCAGCTTTTTGCACGTAAAGCAGTGTATATGCGCGCTATTTTTCCATGTTGGATTCGTTTCTGGGTCCCTCTAAATATATAACTCGAAGACGGTTTCTTAGATAAATTCACCTACATTTTATGTGAATGTATTTGTATGTGAATGTATTGTATGTGTATGAATGTACTTGGTGTGATTGCCTGTGAAAGGGCGCAGACCCACCGGCAACGACCCTGCCTCGCGGCCACGACATCCCCCCCGCCGTATTCCGATGGTCTCAACCTGAGAAGTGAATTTTCTCATCGTCACACAGCAACATATACTGGGAGAATGTCAGGAAAACGCACACTGTAATCTTGCCTGACCAGGAATCGAACGCGGGGCCGCGTACCGGGGCGAGCACGCTGACAAAGAGAAAGTCACGAGGCCTCACCTACATTGTAATGTAGGTGAATTACGAGGTAATACGGTTCTACGTATCAAATTGTAGGTAATACGATTCTCCGTATCAGAGGAACGACATTTCTTTGCTTTGCAATGTTTGTTCTGTTTCAACATCCTCCAATAATTCTTCCAGTCAGAGTATCTCGTATTTGTAACATTCGTTTTCAGAGACTATGGATTGCATTTTTTCTTTCATATATTTCGTGCATATGATATTCATAGCAAGTGATAATTGCAAATATATACGTCCTACAATCCTGTCTTGAAATTAAATATTTTAAGTAGTCATTTGTTCCACTTTTATATAAACAGTTTGTTAATGGAATTATTCTTAAAAAAGCTATCAATGTTATTATACTTTTCTTGACTGAAACATCTGAGTAACAGGTCTATATAAAAAGTTGATCCTAAATAGTTCATTCTAATAATGAATTTTACATCTGGTCCCAAACAAAAATAAACATGTTTTAAAAGTCTAAAATCTGGACAAATGCTCACATTATGTGGTTACACATGTCAAATTTTGAAAGTAGTCATAGAAGTATGAAGAAGACAATTTTTGTGTATGAAGATGTATAATACAAATAGAGAATAAACATTTGTGCAGAATGAAATAATCCTTCTATAAATAGGTTTTTCTTATATTTAAAAGTTTAATTTATTTGGTATAACGTTTTCATAAAATTTACAATTGTGGTTGCAATAAAATGTCCTCATAACGCTTGGCAGAACACGAAATCACGGCATCTGTCCACTAGAAACAGTTCTGACAGTGTACTGGCGAGAACGCATTTGTGACTTGATTTTCAAAACCTTCATGGAGCGGGAATCTCTGCCTTCACATCGCTTTCGTTTCCTCGTCCTCCACCTCATCGTCAGCCGCACGGCCGATGTTTCCTCGTCCTTTGCTCTTCCCACTGTTCCCTTCTCCATCAACATTCTACCCTCTTCTGCTTATCGTCATCACCTTTGTGGAATGACTTTACTCCTGACCCATTTCCCCACAACTATAGGTTGGTTTTACAAGACGACGGCACTTCCTTTGCTGGATGTTACCGTTCTACCCTGTGTCCTCTCATTCAAGGTCTAGATAGAAGATTCTTCGTTCCCTCTAACCGATACCACCTCAGTCCACCGTCCCGGTTCTTACAGCCCTCGCCGTCCTCACAAAATTGCCGCCCTCGTCGCTGCCTTCATTACCTATACCACCGTCACCGCTTCTCCGCCTTCTCCACGTTGCCAAAGCGGCGCCTTGCGCCCCTATTCACGTCATCCCTCCGCCCTCCGACGTCCTTGCCGCCCTAGCCACTCTCGCCATCCCATTACGCCCCGCCTTCGTCACCTCGCCATCCTCTCTCCCCACCGCCCGACCCGCCCACTCCTCCCGCCCGCAAACCTTTCCCGGCCGCCGCCGTCGTCGCAATAAAAACGCGTAATTTCACCGCGCGCCCCCGGGCGACGTGAGCGGCGGCGCCGCAGTGGAAAAGCGGCGCTTTCATGGCGCCGTGGAACGCGGTGTGCGCCTCGCGCGGTGAAACGAGGATTACGGGAAGCGGCGCGGCCGCGGGCTTAGCGCGACAGGAATTGAAAATAAGCCCCACGGGAGGAAGGCGGCGGCGGAGGTGGCGGCGGAAGGAGGGGTGGGGGAGGGAGGTGACGGTTGGCGGTTGAGCGACGGATGCGGTGAAGGCGAAGGCGGCAGCGGAGGTGCGGGCGGCGGCGGAGGTGGCAGGGGCGGTGGTGACAGAGACGGGGGGCGGTGGCAGCGGCGGAGGAAGATCCGCGGCGGCGAAGGCGGCGGGGGCGGCGGGGGCGACGAAGGCGGAACAGGGGGTAGTGGATGCAGGTTTCGCCATGTCGTTGGCGGTCGCGGTCGCAATCGCGGTTGAGATGCCGAGTCGGCTGGCGCAGGATGCGAGTGGCTGCAAGGGAAGCGACAAAGAAGCAAGAGAAGCTTTGTATCGTTGGGAAAAAATGGCGTGGATTTGTAGCATATGATACATATGGTGCCCAGGGAAGGATACAGAATGTATTTCAAAGAAGGAGGGAAATTATGTTTTGACATTCCCTTCCTATGAATTCGTTCACTAAAATCGTTATATTGTTGGAATGTTATTTCCGTCCTGAAATGGACTTTAGATGGATGGATGTTTTTAAAAATTAATACTAAAATGCGGGTGGCTTGCCGCAAGTGAACGGAATAACGAATTATAATTACTGTACGTGTGCATTGAAGTCACGTAAAACTTTGATGAATAAATGTACCTCAAATTTTTACATGAATTCAATGCTTTTAATATCGTGAACAAATTTACTCGTATTTTTAGAATGTTGTATCACAAGTTTTTTTCTCATTTAGAAGCTATTTTTTGTTTACGTATCTTGAAAGCCAATTCGAGAAAATAATTAATAATGACCTAGTAGATGTCATCAACACACTGTTGAGACAACGAATGGATATAACCTAAGAGATGAGAGAGTACACTGTCAGCTATTTCTGCATTACTTATAATGTAAAAGTATATGAAAGTAATTATCATATACGCACATTTAATTTAATACACACGTACAGTAATTTTAAAGTACGTGTGCATTGCATTTACTGTAGGCGTACAGTTAAATTTAATGTACACACGTATTTTAAATTTACTGTACATGTACATTAAATTTAATGTGCGTTCACGATCATTCTTTTCATATACTTTTACATTAAAAGTAATGCAGAAATTTCTGACTTTGCATTTCACTTCTCCTTCAAGAGCAAATTCTTCTACCCCTATCATGACATCGCTATTTGTTGCTAGTATCATTAGAACTCTTGTAATGCCCTTGGTTCACGAAGAATCATTAACCTGCACACCAAATATTATTGAATTAATGTTACCAAGCTTTTATGTACATTATTTATTTTTTCAATAGAGAAGAATAAAGCAATATTTTACATATATTAATAAACAAAAAATATTTTATTAAAAAAGACAAAACCATCAGCATTTGAGAACTGAAAAAGTCACAGCTTATTACAATATACACTTCGTTGTACTTTGTCCGTCTTTTTGGACATTTTAAAAACTGCAGAATCAATTTTTTTCACCTTTTTGAGGCCTTTTGTCTCCTTTGGTTGGATATATGTTCATGTTTTTCCTGAAAGAAATAATTGTATTGTTCATAAATAATATTTATTCAGCATTACCTTTTTACACAGTTAAACAAATAAAATACAACAGTAAAATAATTCTCTCAGAGTCAATGCCTTTGCTTGTACATAGGAACTGAGTACAAAAAGTAAAAAGATGCATACTCAATAAAAGAGCAAAATGAGAAAGAAAATTGATTTAATGTAAAACAAAGTCTTTAGTAATATTATTACTAGGTGGTAATATTATAAATATTCAAGGTTACCAATCTTTCTTCTTTCATAACTCTAGAAATAACTAAATCAGAAAAACTTCTAGATTCGTGAGGATACAATCTATTCTCTACTTAATAATATCCATTTGATCAATGTTTTCTTTAATACAATTTTGCTATTATTTAAAACTCAGATCAATTGCAAATTTATTAAAACTTCTCAAGGTTGTAATATAACTATCATTTCTCATCGATAGTAATAATTTGTAAAACGAAACATTACTTTTAATTTAGTGTGTAATAGTAATACAACTCTGACCTACCTTCGTATGAATTCGAGGGTTGGTTCTAATTTTGCATAACAGTCGTATCCAAAAACGTAATAGCTGTCAAATAATATTATCTCATCTTGAATAACGTCTTTACATATTACTGGAAACATTTTTCAGAATCACAGTCATTTACTTTTGGGTTACTATGTGACAATCATTTCCTGAACATCAGTTCTTTGACTTAATTTGTTTGGTCGATTGTTATATTTAAACAGTCAGTTGAAATCTGCAGCACATCCACCAATTGATGGAGATTAACTACTTTCACATTTCATGAAAATAATGTTAAATAAATTATAAAGTCTAATATTAATTAGACCTTACCATCACAAATCCAATATGCCTGAAAAGCATCAGCTTCTCTCAATGTTACCGCCGACCGCTATAGGAAACTGCTGTGATGAGAACAGGAAGTGAAGAATAACATTCAGCATTTCCACACGCTTTCATATCACAAATTTCTGACGTTTCTTTGATTGTGAACACGTTTTAGAATTTGGACAAGTCTGCAATTACTCTAACTCGTAAAAACGCTCGACTACAAGAGCTTCAGAATTCGAATGAATCCTGCGAAAACGCGAATACCTGTGTTCCCGCACGAAAAGCAGCCATTCTTTTTTTAGAAATAAGCACGCTGCCGTCACCCTTTGAGTTATTGCCTTCAAGATGCCATGTTCTGCGAAAGGGTTAGGATTTGTCTCAGCCGCTTTATGCTCCCAAAATAAAGAATTGGGAAGCACGCAGCCCGAAAAGAAGGTACATATAACCATGTATCCATTTTCCAACTGCGAAGATTGAACGTTCAAATAGAATATAAACTAAATAGTTTTGTGAAAATGATAAAATATAAATTATTGTGCGGAAGAAAATATGAAACTCAAACAACTAGACAAAATAGCTAAGGTTTTGTAGTTTTAACGTGCTATGGCCATTAAATGGACGTGTAATGGCCGCTAGAATTTCATTATGAATTTGTAATAAATGTGAATGTAAATCCGATTTAAAAAAAAATAATATACATATTGAGATATTATTTCAAATTTATTATTCGTTAAATCAAATAGCGGAAAAAAATTACGTTTTTAAAAAGTATATATGTCCCATGTGTTCTACAATTATAAATCAATTTAAACGTTGAAATTAATGTTCAATTATATTTATATCTCTTTAATGTAAAAATGTATTAAGTTTCATGAACTGATGTTCATTATACGAGAATTTACATTTATTTTAATTTAAACATTAAATTTAATGTATATGCACATTAATTTTGTAGAAATGTACACCGTACATTAAAATTCATGTATAATTAAATTCAATGAAATTAATGTACAGTCATACATTAATCTACGTTAAATTTTATGTAGTTTCTGTCAATGTACCATTATTATCAAACGCAAAAGGTTCTAAGGAATATTGCTGGTAGAGCATCTGCGACTTTAATTTTGAATCCAAATTACGCTGTGGGATTTTGTTTCAACAAACAGTTGCATTTGTTGTTAGTAGCAAAGTATAGTGCAAGATACATATGACACGCAAAATAACACAGAGAAATGTTGTGACTGTGACTTTAGCTCATAGTATAATGCGATCCATCACAGCAAGCATGGCATTGAATAACTACTACTCCTGTTTCACGTAGATGTTCTCGCGTTGGTCGCTTGGACATCCCTGTCAGGTTGCGTTGTGTCAACGGCAAAGCCACGTCTCCCGCGAAGTATTCATCGCCTCATTTGGCTCCACATCGCAGCCATGGAAACGCACCAGAGAAAATGTCGGAGAGCAACATTCAACAATTCGATAATTTTCTACTTTATGATTTAATCAATACAGATGTGCAGAGACAAGGAATGAAATGTTAGGTGTCATATCACAGAGACAGACTCACAACTACGATTACGTAAACAGCGTCGGAGCCTCGACATACGAAGGCTACCGAATACATTTTTGACACTTTGTTCCATAATCTCGCGTTTGAACTTCAGCAACGTCGACTTGCTGATGGATTGCTCATCGCCGCTAGCTCCTGCTTTGTCCCTGGATGAAAGTCACGCGTTCTGGAGCCATGAACACTGTCAAAGGACACGTCTAGAACACCGGCGACAAGCAGCAATTCAGAAGTTTGCTTTATAGACCTGATAAAATCAGTAGTGCGGAGACAATGAATAACGTATTCGCACAACTTAGGTAACGTACACCGTCTCAGGAGCGCAAACGAGGTCTGGATCAGCAGGACTTGATTTTGGACAGAGGCTTGCCCAGGTGACTAACTGGATTGCGGTTTTCTAAAAAGTGCGCAAGGCAACATTTAATTTCCGTAAAAATTACAAATTCCTGATTGCCCCTATTTGTAAGCTATTACTTTGGGGAATTGATGCTTGACATTTGGGAAAGAAGCTTTCGAAATCATGCGGCAACTTGTAATTGTTTCAACATTAAATCGATTGTACTTATTAACCAAATCATTAAATTTATAATTCCATTTCCCTTGTGTTATGATTTATTTTGTTCTAGAAAACTACGTCGTATATAAATAAAAAAGTTAAAGAAAAAGGTGTCCTGAAATGTACGTAGTTGGCTCCCCATCTTGTTGTACGTGGCGTACGGCTATGGTTTTGGATTGTCGTGTCTCATACAGAGTAAACGAACTGATGGCTTCATCGCCCGTAACAATTTTAGTGTGCATAATATAGTGTGTAAGTGAGGGGTGAGAGTAGGACAAGAAAGAGGAAGGAAAGATCGCGCGAGGTCCGTGGCCCACGTGTTAGGGTGTTGCTTCTGGATAGGGTATCGCTTGATGTTGGTCGGTAACCACGGAAAATTACCTATCAGACTTCTAGGCTGTCCGGGTAACGCCGCGTCGTTGGCAGATAGGCCGACGTTTCGCCTGTCATGTCACACGCTTCTTCGGGGTAGTGACACAGTAAAGCTAAACAGCCTAGAAGTCATGAACTCGAGCCGCGGAAGCCTACGTGTACAACTACCTATCAGAGCAACAGGCCGCTGGAATGCTCCAGGCGGCGGCTGATTTCTACCCAGCTGGTGTCGAAAACCTGCCACCGACGGAACTCGAACCCTAGGACCTCCAGAGGCACCGCGGTGACGAGCCACCAAAGGCGGTGCAGTTGTTTGGACTCAAACAAGGTCTCTGAAACCTCAGCGGCTGGACTCGGATTCGGACTTGCCGCAGGGACGTTCTCTCGCCAGCAGCTTGTCCATCGCCGCTAACGTCTGCGTCCCCGCAGCCGTCTCCCGCGTCGTCCCCCTGCCTCATTTGGCGCCCCGGTGCAGCCATGAAACCGCACCGCCTTCCTTGCTTTTATTTCCCGGCGTCTTGGCGCGCCTTTATTGCGCCGCTTGTGCAGTTGGGAGCGGTGCGCCTGGCCTTTATCGCGCGCGCGACGTGTCGCGACGCCGCCGCCGCCGCCGCCGCCGCTGCCCTCGCGCGACGCAGTGGACTCGTCCTCGGGCCCAGGTCTCCAACACATGCGCGGGGGGGAGCAATTTAAGGAAGACGTACATGCGGAGGATCTACTACGAAATATCAGGAAATATCTGGCATCATCTTATTAGATACGGCAATGGTAAAGTTCTCGTAAGGGCACGAGACCAGGAGACGGAGACACAAATAAATTTAAACATTGGTATATTCAAGGAAACAATCCAGCATTGCAACCGGTGGCGTCTGGTCCTTAAGGGCGCGGGGGCAGCGCCGTCCTCAGAAAAACTAACATCGGGAAAAATTGCGGAAAGTATTAAATTTGCAATAAATTGACTCATGGAATTTGTGCTTAACACCAACGGAATTTTTGAGGACGAATTTAGTTTTATGTGTCCGCTTAAGCAAAAGATAAAATATTTTCAGAATGGGTCATATCGTGAACTATCGCGAGTCCGTCCTAAGTTGGTGCATGCGAGGCAATGGAAGCTTGAGGAAGAGTGGAGGTACTGGGAATTGGTGGCGGCAGCGTACTGCTATTAGGGTTTTGTTCGGCCTAGTCCGCGGTTATTAAGTAGGCAAACAATACCGACTCTTATCATTTGATTTCATAAATTACTCATAAAATTATTGAACTTAGCTGGAAATATTGATGTTTTAAATTTCTTTCTTTCGAGTGAGCGATACTATCCTCCTCCTCAGCCATAAAAAATATTTTCTGCGGTTTTGCAAAAAGTACATTTACGTCACAAATCGCAGTACATTTACGTCACAAATTGTGATCTTACTACTTAGGGATTAAATGATGCTGGAGCTGCTTCAAGTCATTCGTTCCTGATTCCACCGTCTTTTCCAACTTCCCCTCCCCCAACCCGACTATGCTCTTCGTCTCCAATTCCATGGCGCCTTCTCACGGAAGGATTTCGTTTCTTCCATTTTGTTGAGTTTTCCGGATTCCACGATGACCAGCCTACCAGCTCTCCGTTGTTTCACCGTTTGTGCGTTTGCCCTCCTGCCATCCTTCTCCCCGTCTTTTCCGTGCCTCTCCCTCTATCCGTCTCTCTGAACCGTCCCTCTTCTCGCCCCTCTACACCGACCCTCCGCCCCCTCCTTTGCCCCGTCCCTTCCACCGTCCGTCCGACTGGCTTTCTGTCTATCCGGACGACCGCTCACGCGGTAGCCCTATCCTCCGTCTCCCTGCCCATCCTTCGTCCGTTTGCGCGTCCATTTGTCCGTGCTGGACCCAGCCCGGCTGCCTTGCCGAGTAATTGTAAGCCTCCAGTTGAGCCGTAAAGTTGTTGAAACACGAACCACAAAGGAAGCGGCACTAATTTTATTCGTTGATAATTGAAGCGTGCCGTGTTACTTGATTCTTCTTCTTCACTTTTCAGGCTTAACTCCGCCTCTTGTTGCGTAGTAGAGCGGAAAGTAAGTTTCTGCAGTCAATTTGTACTCTTCTCTGAAGTTGAGAGCTTTTGCCTGGCTACAGAAGGTATTCTGCTTGCTCAGAATTTGTTCTTATATAGGTCAGGGAATAACGCTTGGTAAACTTTGAATAATATAAACCAGCAGAATACTTATCGCTCCCCCGGCAGTCAATATTGTTTTATATTGCTTGACCTGGTTTGTAGCACTCTTATCTGAGAATATTTGCAGTCTGTAGAGAACGTTTTCTCATGATTCTATTTTTGTGCGGATACGTACCTCAAGAAACGTTCCTCCCTCTTGTCCAAAGGTATATTTTAGAACTATTGCAGAATTCCATCCGTGTCCTGTGGACGGTATGCATAAAATATCGGAAATATTTCTTCACCCGTCGAGACGTTCTTCAGGCAGCATATCCTGCCATATCTTTCCTTCCTTCCACTTTTGTCTCCCCCTCTTTTTTCTCTGGCTCTTTCCCTTGTCTGAATGATGTGGCTCCTCTCGCAGCCGGAAGAAAAAGGTCGGCGCTCCATCCACACTGATGTCATGTGACCTTTGTTTAAATGATGTAACATCGTTGTTAACAATCTTAACCATTATGCGCAATGTCTTGGAAGTTCTTTTAATATAATATTTAATATTATAGAATTGTAATATAGCAAAGATCACTTCTTCTAACATAGGTAATCAACAATTAATTCGCAACTTTGTAATTGATGGCGGTAATTGTAGGAATAGTTCAATCACCAGTCTCCCTTAGAATATTTATTAAGTTTAATATCATGTACATGATAATTAGCAAGAAAACTTAGTTCCTACGGGTTTGTAATGTTCGAAAAGCAAAGTAGAGTGCAAAGCAAGGTGAATTTTGTGCTCGTCAGAGCCCTTCTAGGAGATTGTCTGTGACAGCCACATACTTAAACCTTTAAATTCTGTTTCTGAACACGATTAAACTCAATGGGACATATGATCCCAAATGAATGTTACTTCTTATTCCACCCTGATTCCCACTTGCATACTGTACATTACTAAATTGAGGTGCATTATGTTACATGACAGGCAGTAATGCACAGTCGTATTTCATAATCTCACCTCGTGCCATCTGGATTTGTTGGAATTGTGGGTAATATCACGACGTAAAATGTCCAGTTGTCAGAATACTTTTATGTACAGCGGCCGTAATGTGACGTAAATCAATAATGAACGAGATCGATGTGTTCCTGACGCCGCGACTCGCGCTGTTCGCTCTAGGGCACGTCCGATAAAAGTATTTCCCTCCCAAATGTGTATTCACCTGTTTGTAGGGAATTATTTATTCAGTGTTGTGTGGTCTTCCCCCCTATTACATTACTATTTTTTTGAAAATAAGATAATAAATAGTCATCATGGATTAAAACCCCAACCTTGTCATTGCATCAATGCTTTCATGTTATTTGCATTTCGTTCTTTAAATTTTAAATTTTTTGTAGATGTTGCATTACAAGCCGTTAATTTCTATTTCTTCTTCTTATTTTCTTGGAACTACCGTTGCTTCGTTTTTCTAGTGTTTCTCCCTCAGAAACATTTGCTAGCAGTTTGCCATATGTCAGCGAACGTCCTTATGATGAGTTTGCTATTATCTAGTATTTAATTATGTTACTACGAATTTAAATCTTAGTCACGTGATGTGAATATTGATTTACAAACATTGAATCACCAATGCGACTTTTTTGTTTCAGGTCAGTACGGAATCCGATGTAAGAAAGCCTGCTGCAGTATTGGAGGAAAAATCTTTATAGAGGTACTATATATATAGGCGCAACCTTGTTTAGCATCCCTTTTAAAAACGCCCTCTGGCTGGAGAGGCGCCAGCGGAGAGCGCGACGGCGGGGAGGGGAAGGAGGGAGGGGTCCCTGCGCCACTGACGTCGCAACACGTCCACGCCGCGCCTCGCCGCCGGCGCCGCGCGCCACTCTCCGCCCGCTTCATTGCCAGTGCAGCGGCAGGCAACGAGGCCTGGCGCGAGTGACGAGCGAAGAGCGCCCGAGAAGGAATGTTTGGGTGCGAGTGTGAAACAGTGTGGTAGATGATGTTAAACATTATCGCACGTGTCTTTTAGAAAAACATGTGCCACGGTGCTATAGGTAACAGTTCCATCTAAGCAAGAATTGTTTTTTTCAGTATTTCTTTAACTTTAAGGATTTTACACGAAGTTTGCTCATGGCTTCAATGATGCGAGGGGAAGTGGCGGGGAAAGCGGCGGGGAAAACGGTGAGGAAAGGCGATGGAGGCAGCCTCGAGGGGAAGCGGCGAGGGAACTGCCTGGTAAGTGGGCGGGGAAGCGTGAGGTAAGCTTGTGGGGAAGCGGGCGATGGGGGGAGGCAAGAGAGTAAGTTGTGGAGGGAAGCGGTTGGGGGAAAATCAAGGAGGAGCGATGAAGAGAACGGGCGTGTTAAGCGAAGGTGGGGATGTGGCTGGGCGGGAAGCGATGAAGAAAGGGGAAGGAAGCGGAGGATCGTGAGGAACGGTGGCTATGGCAGATCATTGTGGCAGGGGCGTCAAGGAAAATGCGCAGCGCGGACGCGTCCTGAACTTATGAGACGATTGTTGAAGCCAGGGGTTTAGCGTGGGTGACGAGGTTGTGGGTGACGCTGGAGAACGAAGCGTCGACGCAAATGCGGGGCGGGAAGATGGCAGCGCATCCAGTGCAGTGCATGGTAGAGCGGGTATGGTGGCGGAGGGGGCAACTCAATCTGGAAGACTTTGTTGGTGCGCGGAGGCAAATTTCACCGCTGGAACCACGCAGTGCCTCCGAATCGCAGGCGTCTTCGTTTGTGGTTGATCCTCAGAGGCTCGGGTTACTTCTCAAAACACATGACCCTAGACCCCCGCCTCGGAGGAGGGGGGGCTACGGGTCATTTTCATCAACTACAATGCGTGTTCAAAATTGTATTCATAATTTCTTCAATTGAATGCACAATAAGGAATTAAATAATTCTTGGGGGTTTTCAATAATTCGGTTTTTTCAAACCATATAAAAAGGCATCAGACGTATCTCTTCTTCTTCCTGAGTATTGGTCGTTAGCCCCTTTTAGGTAAGGTAAACTTGCAAGAAAATAAAGACATTAATTTTCTCTCACTATAAAATCGACGGAACGAAATCTTTCCGGATTTTCTGCTATCTATTTGTTAATTTTTAAAATAGGAATGTCACAGTACTTATTAAAAAATTGTCTTGCGTACCATATTTAATTTTTTTGTAGTCTTATCTTAAT
>BOPP01000099.1:993720-1031088 GCA_017312745.1 Gryllus bimaculatus
GCACACGTTTAATGTCTTCGGGTCACAGCTTCGGGTCGCCCCCCGAAAAAAGTCCGCCGGGAATTCGCCCCTCTTTGGGGCGATCAACTCCTCGGGCCCAAACCCCGTAACGGCCGACTGGAGCGCACGACGCGGTGATTGATGTCCGTCCGGCTTTCAGTTCTCTTCCAGCAACCTTTCTTAAACTTCGCCGCGAATGTCCGTACCAGTATTGCCCCCACTGTTAATTAACCAGGGCCCCGGAATTATGACACCGAGTCCACCGACCACACGATTTCTGTCTGTATTGCGTGTTTTATCAGTTCTGGTGCGCAATGTCTACTTCCACTACTTATCTGGTTGTTAATCTTAATCAAACCTGGTTCCACACTCAATAGCCACACTCATCACGGCAATTGCAGCTTAACAACGACATTAAATCTCTTGGACCGGCACGAACTTTGCCCCATCCTGCTTCACTCGACGCCCTCTGCGCACTACTTTAACCGTTCTCGCCTCGCCGTTTACCCACCGATGTTGACGGTGGTGGCGCACGCCCGGCGCCCGTTACTGCGCTCATCAGCTCAGTACTTTATTTTAAATTTATAAATTTAGTTGATTCAATTTTACTGTTATAATATATATATATATATATATAATATATTAGTTATATATATAGGCGCCCGCGGTCGCGTCGTGGCTTTGTCAGCGCCACGCACTCCAGCGGGCGCCGGCGGAGGCGCGATTCGCTACGTGGCTTGCGTTCTGGAGGACGCGATAAATTGAGCTTATTAGACAAATCATTACAGAGGTTTTGCAGGTCGTGAATTTGGAAGTCGTAACACGAGAATTATGGAGAGGATTCTAGTCCGCTTGCGCCGGCATTCATTGACAGGATTCCGATTGACGGGTGACATGTTTTGTCGTGTATGACAAAGGTGTTCCTAGCCTATACTTCACTTTCACTGCCGCCACGAAACACGAATTCGACACTAATACACAACAAGCCTGGAAATAATGAAAAATACAATATACATAGGGCCAATACAATATGGCGGAAACTTTGTTGTTAATTTTTACTCACGTTAATTAAAATGAGACAGGAACAGGAAAGTATTTTTTAGATTTGTAAGTTATGTGCATTGAATCTACATCGAAAGTCATGAAAATTATTTCTTTATTACAGACATATATAATTGACTTGCATTTTCCATTTCTAATATCAACAATATAAATATGTTATGGTAGAATTCCGAGGTTTCATTTTAAGTCTAGCTAGGACGCTATCCTTTTCTTTGGATGTAAAGACATGAATATTACATATTCATTTTATACAATCAGATTTCATATACTACACGTGTTATTATCTTGTAATCCTTATAGAAGCAAAAAATAGTGATAAAAGATAGATGTAAAAGTATTTCGGTACTGTTAGAGGTTTGCTTATCCTTCTAGTTCCTAGTTTTACGTATGTTTTCGATTGTACTACTTGCAAAAATTCATTTTTCTGTAAATACGACAACGATAATGATTACGAACTGCGATATTGGATTTCCCTGGCAAATCTGTTTTTCTTACGAGTTCCTTTGAGAATGAAAAGTTCCGATTATTTTTTTTAAATTTATTATTTCCGCTGGATAATGTTTTAGCAATAAGCTGCCAATAAGAGAAAAGATATACACAGTTATTTCAAAAAGCAAGATAATAATTGAACATTACTAATTTTCAAGGTTTTTGTTACTTTATTGATTTTCCTCGTCTCTGCGAAGGAACTAGTGTTTCGGTTTTCGCCGATGGTTTGAGTTTTTTTCGTCCTCATAACTTTTGGATCATTTTATAACAGATTTATATATTTCATTTTCAATGTGCGTTTTGATTCAAAACGTTTGAAGTATGCACCGTGTTACTAAAAAAATAAATACAGTGGACAACAATATAAATTATTGTAATATATTGAGTGCATTTCTTAAGATAATAAAGAAGTTGCATTGCTGAAAGATGTGTTTTTGTCTAATTAAACGACTGTTAATAGGAATCCATCAAATCACATACGTAATAACACAGCTTATTGATTCATCATAAGAGCACTATCGATTTAATTGCTCAGCAAAAATGAAAATAAAAAATCAATTTTGAGAACGTTGTTGTTCAAATATATTGTTTCCTTGAGTTGTATATTTACATTTGAGTTATTTTTCGTCAAAGAACTTGGAAACTCTTCAGGACTTTTGGGAAAAAGCATAATCTGCTCAAGTTTACTTGAGCTCGAGAATATCGCCGCTCTCTTTTACTATGCACAGTTTATTGACAAATAAAAGTATCAACATAGTGAGGTTAGCAACAATTGAAAAGGAGATATGATTGCTTACGATTTATAAAAAACGAATTTCCATCGGTAAGTAAACTATATTTTTGATTTTCAAATATTGCTAACAAAACAGAAACCCTCACCCTTGGCTCTGATTCCATCACAATGAGCAAATGGAGACCTAAACAAAAACGTGCGTGTAGGGAAGCTACATTTATACCCAGAAGAAAATGAAAGAAGACCATCTCAGCATTTGCACAATGGCTCACAGAAACTAGACGAAAAAAAAAACTCGAGGGGGAAGTGATTGACTTAGAAGCTGTATTTCATTTCTTGTCGCAGGCATATTAAGTATTTTTAAAGTTATAAAGTACTTGTGTAATTCTCTAAATATCATTGCTAAAATAAGAAGTATTTTACTTTTTGATGTTTATTGAAGTCTTTAATTGAACAGAAACAGTTATGCAGAATCAAGATTTTACTAGACAGTTACTAGACAGTACATATGTGTGTCGTTTTTAATTGTTTAATGTCACCTGGCAATGCGTTGTAAAGTTACGTGCATGTGAATTTTTTTTGCATACATCTTCTAAATTTCACCAACTCGGCTATCGTTTGAGGGGGATTACCAACTTGAAACAGAGCCGTTTACTAACTCCAACAGCACCTCTTATTTTTTGTTTATCTCCCCAGTAATGTTAATAACTATACGTAGTGACTACCAAATAGAAATTTGCGAGCTCTCCGGTGTATGTTTGCGCTGCCGCACAAAGGCGGTTTTTCCATTCCGCGCATCCACCTTAACTCCGCATCTCCCCCGCTCTGCTTGCCTTCGCCTCCGCGATTGCTCAGATCAGCTTGCGGTTTCCGCCCCAAGTAGTTCCGTACTCATTTGCTAACCTTTGCAGATTCATCTTTGCCTTTTGAAACGCTTCCTTAATCCTCTTGTTCAAACGAAATAGAAATAGCAGGGCTGAGAGAGGAGATGGTAAGGTATGCTGCAGCTCTTTAACGGATCCATATTGGTTTGATAATTCTGTTTAAACTAGCATTACCAAGGAGGTGGGGCTCAGATGTCTTTTAAAGATTTTTATGTTTCAATTCTTTTGGAAGATGGAAATGATTGGTATTGCTTATGATGTGCTTGTTTTAATTTTAATTTTATTTATTTAATGTTAAAATGTGTGTATACAATGAAAAGAGTATATTATCCAAATATAAGATGCAATTTATCGCAAGTGTTTGTTTTAATTTGAGTTATTACATGGTTTTTGACCGTGGGTAAAAACGTCGGACAGTTCACTCGATAAATGGATATTCAGACTAAATTTTGAAAGGTTTGTGGTATCTAACTTTTCAATATATTATAGATTAATACATTATTATGTTACGAGGATACATTGTTTTGTCGACAAAAGAAATTAAAAAGTTTTATCATTAATCACAAATAGCGTTTTTTCTTTTCAGAGCCAGAAATTGAATGTTTTTGATTAAATAAATTATCATATCAATAATTATTAGTTATATCAATTTATTAATATATCCAAATCGCTGAAATCATCAGTGTACTCTTAAGATAATGGAATGGGCAACGGAGCTCTCACACACACAGACAATCACCCCTTGTCAATGCACAAGATTCTTTATAACTGAGTATAGCTGGTATTAATTTACGGTGGTAAATGTGCACTGTGTTAATAACAGTATTCTACATGTTTATTATCATTTTCAATACATAATTTAAAATGTAAATGTGTGCCATGTATAAATGTTCCCAGTAAATTCCACTACTCCAAAATAAAACCTGTTTAGCTCCAACCTTGAATCACCATTAAGTCGAAAATAACCATTTCTACCCTTTGTGTGTATACTATTTCCTAGAAAAGCCATCTATGTAGCATACACCGACATTTTTACTTGACTTCAACCGACCTGCCACCTTACCGGCTCTTACAGCCCATCCACCAGATCACTGGTTGCTTTAAGACCTGCCTTCCTTCAACACACTCATCTCATGTAGTCCTTTACGAGTCCCCCGTTTGCCGACTTCTCCATACCGTCCTTCATCGTCCACGTCTCTTCGTTCTCTTCTTCTCGTTCTTTCCTAATCGTTCTCGCCTTATCACCATCCACTGACAGTCCTGTGGTCTGTTCTCCCCAATATGTCCTTCCCAAACAGTTCTCACAAAACCTTCCCCTCTATCCGTCCCCCTCAAATCGTCCTCCTTAATCCGTTCTTCCAATCCGTCTTTCCCATTCCAGCCTTCCTAATCCGTCCTTCTGAATCCGCTTACCCTCTCCGTCCGCCCCTCCTCTCCAATACGCTCTTCCCTTTCGATCCTCCAAAATATGTCCTTCAAATTGCGTTCTTTAAAATCCATCTTTCTCAATCTGCCATCCCCAATCCATTCTTGTCAATTCTTCCTCCCTCATCCGACCTCTTGAATATGTTCTCCCCAAACAACCCTTTTTAATCTATAACTCCTTCCCAATATGTCCTCCCCAATCCTTCCTTCTCAATTCCTCCTTTCCAATACGTTCTTTCCATTCGACTCTGTCCATTCCGTCCTTCCCTGTCCGCCCTCCCGACACCGACGTCCTCGAGGCGCACTCTTCCCACAAGCGTTTATTTCCCTTGCCAATTCACTTTCCGTGCATATCATTTCTGCGTTTCCCTCACCCGCTGCCCGAGCCGGCCCTCCATCGGGGCCCTGTTCGCGGTCGGCACAACCTCTCCGCCCACCCACCCGCCCGCCGCCCAGAGCAAACCCTTTTCAGCAAGCGCTCTCAGGAAGCTCCGCCTGTTGGTTTTGCGTTTCCTCCCATGTCCGGGCAGGGCTTGTAAACATTTCTCTCCGCTGAGAGAGGCTGTGAATAATACATCCACACGATTCCTCGCGAATAATTTGTTTGTTTCTTATCTCTCGCAGTGCCTTACGCCCCTTTGCTT
This sequence comes from Gryllus bimaculatus, assembly GCA_017312745.1. NCBI lineage: Eukaryota > Metazoa > Arthropoda > Insecta > Orthoptera > Gryllidae > Gryllus > Gryllus bimaculatus. The sequence continues at coordinate 998,958 of BOPP01000099.1, forward strand.
CCGAGTTGCCGGCGAAGACGCAGCGAAGCCGAAGCAGCAACTTCGACCCGCGCCTGTCATTAGCCGCTTGTTGCGTCGCGCCGCGGAGGCCCTGATTTTATATTTATTTTCTTCTAATTGCCTCCGCGTCTCCAATTAGTTGTTTTTCGTTGCCTTCGGACTGTCTGCAGAACGTCGCGCGTACGGTTCATCAAGGGCACTTTCTACAGACTGCGCTCGCTCTCTTCAACCTTCAGTTTCGGTTTTCTTAAAGTGAAGATGTAGAAGGACTGTTTTTCCTTATGGTTGAAAAACAGTTTGAGAAACTAATTATGAAATTATGGAGTATCTAACCGATTGATTCATGCAAATGAATATAAATGTATTATTACATTTGAGAAAGTTTGTAATTTATTTTTCTTATTAGAGTAATGTATTTTTACAGAAATTAATATTAAACATTTTATTTTAGAAAATGTGAAATGAAGATAACTTTTTCTACTTCACTACTTTTTATATGGAGTTATTTCATTCATAATTTTAAAAAAAATTCACCCTTGAAAACAATCTGAAATGAAAAACCATCGAAGTTTTTGCCAGAGAAAATGTGTCTTACATAAATATTAAATTAGTGTGCATAAAGAAATTGCCAACATGGCAGTCAGTAAAAATATATAATACGAAATGGCAAAGTATTTGCATAATGATATAATGAAAACGATAAGATGTGAAACAAATGTGTAAATGAATACTTTCTTATTGAACAGTTATGAACGAACAAAATACACAAATTAAAATTCCTGTTCTAGGCTCCACAGTCCGATACGGACCTTGGCCGTCCAGCGTTGGCCCAGCGTCTAGGCCATGGGCTACGGGGTTCGCATGGTTAGCGCGACGACATCCCTCCACCTTATATATTGCCCTTTTTAACTTTAGGGTGGGGTTTCTCACCGTCACATAGCAATATATACTGGGACATTTGTAAGGAAAGCTCACAGTTATAATTTTACCCCGGCCGGGAGTCGAGTGTTGCGGGTTGACTAAGGGGTTGCGCCTTGGAAAGCGAGCGCACTAAACAACGGGCCATCAGGGCCTCTGATTCAAATTACAGTCTTCTTCTTTGGTCCTATCTTCCATATACGGAAGTTAGGTGACCCATTACGGGTTTTCTTGGGATAAATTATTCAGGGGGGTTTCCCGTTGCTTTCCCTGATATGATAATGATGATGATGATGATGATGATGAACAACACAATACAACCATGCCCGAGGCGGGACTCGAATCCGCGATTTTTCGGTACGAGATCGCTACGGCACTACTGCCTTAGCGATCTCGGTCACCGGATCGGCTCAAATTACATTACCGAAATATTTATTGAACCCATTTCCAAAATAAATATTTCTTGGCCCAGGTATTGAATTACTTTTTTTAAGAGTGTAAGATATATTTTTATATCTTTCAGAGCAATGTTAGCTACGGTTCAAACGTTTGAATATAATGACCGACAAACAATCACGGTACCGTTGTCTTCGAAATGCTACAAATTTGCGACAACCATTATTTCTCAAAATATTGGATTAAAGATCAAAAACGTCGACGTCACTGATACTATCCACATCTAAGATAATATTTCCAGCGCTCAAGTGCATATGTTACAATATGTACGTAGTACTGTCGGAGGTTAACTCAAACATATCACGTTCATCTGACCGCGAATTCATGTGTGGCTACTTGGCCGCGAGCATGCAATTCTGAATTTGAGGAAATAAGCCAGCACCTATTTTAAATAAAAACTGCTTTTGAAAATCTATTAAGTGTATATTGTAAATAAATTTCAAGAAAATTGGTAGAATAATAAAAGGTTTTGCAAAATACGTAAAATATAAGGCGTATATGTAAATTATGTAAGTCAACACAAAACGTGTCAAAAAAATCTAACAAAAAAATTAATATTGTATTTGAATTGGCATGATTCGCCAAAATCAGAATTTTGAGAACTGTAGGAACACAAAAAATAATAATAACATAAGTATCCGGACCCAATCATCACTAGTACTTTCATTGTTTAATTTTTATTTTGTCAGACCTCTCTCGATATTGAGTCTGTTACAATGTAGGAGCCAGAAACCACCCGATTAATGTCTCAGGGAATTTAATACGCAGGATCACGTACCACAAACAGCCCAGAAAACAATATTTTTAAAAGTAACTACATTCAACGTACTATAAAATGAGGATCTATAGTTCTAGTTCTGTCCTTTCAAGGTCACAAGCTGGAAGGAGAGGGTCACTGTCAGTCAATCGGGAGCCCCAATGCAAAAAGGGAAAGTAGTGTCGAAGACCTCGATTGGATGACAGTGTTCTCAACTGTCTCCAGTTCCTTACCTCCACGTGGTACGTTTAAATCGGAGAATATGAGAGCATGGGTTCACCTTCTCCATTCCCGCAGAGATCAAACGGGAGCTTTAGTACCAAAACAATGTCGTATCAAAGCTCCCGATTGGCTGAGAGTCCCTCTCTCCGTCCAGCTCGTGACCTTGATGGAAACTACATATCAATCGGAGAATATGGGAGCATGGGATCAGCTGCTTCTCAATTCCCGCAGAGAGCAAACGGGAGCTTCAGTACCAAAAGCAAAGTCGTATCAAATCCCCCGATTCGTTCACTGTCCCCTTCTACTTCCAGCTCGTGACCGTCATGGAAACTACATTTAAAATCGGAGAATCTGGGAACATGGGATCAGTTTGTTCTCAAGTTCCGTAGAGAGCATAATGAACACGCATTCCTCCACGCGACCTTGGAGCCAACCCGCAGGAAGGAAAAGAGAATGCAGATTGCGAGGGGAGTCGAAGGCGGGGGCGGGGGGAGGAGGGGAGGGGGCGAGACTTGCCTGATGCTCGGAATGAATGAGTCTCTTTGTGCGAGCGCACGTGCGGGCGTGTGCTGCCACATCAAAGGCCGCAGGGGAATCGCGTTGCCGGAGCTCGTGCGCGAAACGTGAGATCTGCCTTTGCGCAGGGTGAGAGGCAGCGTGATAGAAGCGCGCCAGACAATGCAAAATACTGGAAGACGACATGGGAGCAGTCCCTGCTATGAAATCAAATCTAGTCCAGTCAGGTTGTCTTTTCGTGACTGGCAGCTTGAGTGCTGCTTTGTAAAATGCCTGAAATTTCAACACGATTTTGATTACCAAGTTAAATGAATATTCTCTTAAAAACGTTTATGATAATGAAGTATGTTAATTGAATGTCATTTCGTAGAACACATTTAAAAATGTCATTGCCGCAATTCTATCATTTGTGAATATCAGAATCGTGATACTATTGGTTACGAAGGGTAATCATTTTGTATATCAGTAGCTAAGAAATGCTACAAGTGTATTACATGTAAAAATATGATTATGTTTCCGAAGAAGCTTCGACTAGATATTAATGGAATTGCAGATTTGCCCATGGAATTTCATACGGAACTGAGAGAGTTAATTGATTTTAATCTGAGGTATCTCTAGAAAACATAAACCAAAATCAAAGGGATTTTCAAGTTACTGAAATTTTATTTATTTAGTAAATGTCACCCTTGTTCGTGGATATTTTTCACTCTTTAGAGTTGTGTGTAATGTAATTTCTCAGTTGCTTTCGTAGATTTGTGATTGAAATTTTATTTTGCTGTAATAATTTCAATTACTGCAATCAATTAAAACACATGTTAAAATGCTTCATTTACTAGTCAGTCTTAACAAAGCTTTGTACGTAATGGTTTCAGAATTGCATAGTGACATCGATTATTAAACAATTTTACATTTGAGGTTAACCCAATTGGGCTGCTTACATGTTTGTATTTGTCAAAGTTAAATAACTTTTAAAGTAACTTCCTGTTGATGCATTCATTTGTGAGCGTGAGAACCATTAATCATGTCAGAGCGTGAGAGATGGAGGAAGCGCGTTTGTTCTTCCCTTTTAGAAGCAGTTTGTCACAGAGGTGCCTAGTGTTTTATATGTTAATGTGAGTGTCTCGCGTTCACAATGTTTACAATGGTTATCGGTGAAATAACAGTTCAGGTTAGATGCCATAACATGATTAAATCAACCATGTCTTACGAACCTATAAGTGTCATAGACGTTCACAAGTTCTATACCCCCCCACACTTTCTCATTAATGTCACTGATACTTACATAGTATAATCAAGGTTTATGAAGCCTGTCTCTCTGTCTGTCTCTCTCCCTCTCTTTTCTTTAAAAAAAATTCCATCGTTCCTATTTCTGCCGTACATTTCCAGTTGTGGCTGCGCCCAAGTACCTGAAATGTTTAATTTTGTCTTTCTTTCTAATCGTTGAGTGAAATATATCGTTTAATTAAATTACGTTGCCCTTTTCTTCATTTAATTTCTTTATTCTCTTCCATTCCCACTATAACTGTTACTATTTTTTGAAGTTCCCTTCTTCTTGGCTTCATATCGCCATTTCCACTCGAACCACACACAGCCCCCAGCCAGATCCTCTGGCAATCCGAGCTTCCGGGTGGCGGGCAGTCGCCCGTTGCTTGGGGGGCGACGCGCCTGTGCTCGTGGGCGCAGCGCCGGGCGATGGGCGCTTGGTTGACTGTGCGATCGGCCTCCGTCGCGTGCCGCCTGGCTCTCCGCAGCGCGGTTCTTCAGGAAACGGCAGCCGCGCACGCCACGCTGAAATGGGGCCGTCGGATTTGCCCGCATGCGTAATGCTTCCCCGATCCGCGACTTCATCCTCCGACGCCCTACTTGGATGGTATTTTAAGGGACAAGCGAGCTGAGAGAGAAACAGACCGGTAGAGAAGGAATAATTAGAAGTATGTGTTTAAAGATGTATTTAAAAGAAAGAGAAAGTAATAAAGAGAAGTTCTTAAGGGATAATAAAGAGTGTAACGGAGAATGCAACAAAGAGATGGAGAGATAAAGATAAAGACAGAGAGAAAGTCTTAAAGAGATTGGTAAAGATAGAGAAAGATATTGGTAAAGATGGCAAAAGAGATTGGAAAAGATGGAGAAAGAGTTTGGTAAAGATAGAAAACGAGATTGGTATTGACAGAGAGCGCTATATGTATATATTGGTAAAAGTAGGAAAATATTGATAAAGCCAGAGGCAGATATTGATAAAGAGAGATTAAGTGAGTGAGATCGGGAGACAATTTATATATAGAGAGAGAGCGAGTGAGATTTATTAAGAGTGGGACAGTGCGACTTGCAAGAAAAAAAATTGTTCGATGAAATGTTACAAAAATTGGAAACTAGTGTTGTAATTAGAATTACATTTTATTTTCATTCTACGAATTAGATTTCTTGTTTTAAAGTGATTTAAAGTCGGTTCCGTGTTGTAACAAGATGTTCCGACAGGCAATGAGCCAGACGTAGATATGTTACATATCCATTGTCTTATTTAGATTATCACGTTCCTCACACAAATTGGTTTTCCAACACCTAGAATACATAGTGTCCACGAAAAACAATAAAATACACTCTTATTACGGCAATGCATGAAATATTTTAACAAAAGCAATCTTCACGAATACTGGAATAACATATTACATTTCATTATTATATTTCAGTCAAAACCAAGACTTTTTGTTTTTTTATTTTTCTGTTCTTGTTTGTCATTTTCCCGAATTCTTAGGCATATAACAAGACAATATACACTTCTCAAAAGGCCGGAAGCTGCATTATTTTCTTTCAATTTCTATTTAAGCACATTTAAAATTAGTAATATAGATTGGGGCAACGCTGCGTGCTCGATTCGTACGCCTGTCTCATCGTGCACAGACTTCAACCGCCGTCGAAGTACGCAGATCTTAATGAGTTAGTTCGAGTCATACGTATAGCATGGATGTTTTCACGATATGACTATGGCATGGTTGACTTCTGCAATCATTTCATATCTCAACGGTATATCATATTATATCGATTGTTCGCTGTTTCATTTCCCCTCCTTTCTCTGTCGTCTGCTTGCTCTCTCTCTCTCTCTCTCTCTCTCTCTCTGTTTAACCTACTTTTAAGATCAACCAATCATTTGCCTTTCACAATCGCCCGACGTCGTGAATTTTGAGACACGCAACGCCGCACCACTTCTGGGGTCTCCTGCCCGAAAAACGGAAGTCAGGTGCAAGCTTTCTCCTTCAATCATGCTGAATATAGCGAATGGCACTCATCATCATGTGTCGGTAATGGCGTTGCAGTTCCTTAGAGCTAAGGCCTACCAGCGGCGTTGCGACCTTGGATTAAGGTGTACGTGTGCAAAAAGACATTTCTACACCGTATGGTCTTCTCAAGCTGAGAGCGTTTTGAGCGTTTTCATCGTCCCAGGGCAACCGATACTGGAACATTGCTAAGAAAGGACACGCTATAACCTGCCCCGACCGGGAAGCGAACCCTGGATCGCGTCATGGAAAGCGAGCACTCTCACCTGTGAACTACCATCACCAACATCACCATCATACAAATCAGGAGAAGAACATCCGGGAGGAAAAGTGACCTCATCAGATGCAGCCTTTGCGGTTTGAGCCTTCGGATGCCGCGCGGGAGCAGATTATTGATGTTCCCTCGTCCTCTGATCTTCGGGACCGCAGGCGGTGCGGTTGGTACAGCGGCTGCGCCGAGGCCTGAAAGGCCATGGTGAAGATGTGCGGTGACTTTCGGAGAGTGATGAGTTTAGCCAGTGGGAGTGGGACGCAGACGAAGGTAGTGGATCTGGGGCAGAGGGGCGGTAGCAGGGGGGTGGTTCTGAGGGCAGAGAGAAGGGGTTGGGGAGAGCACGACAACCTGCATGTGGGCTGAGAAGCGAGTTGGGGGAGCGGTACGGGGATTGGGGACTTGTCTAGCCAAGCGGAGCAAGAGCAGAGTGACGACAAAAGCGGAACGTGGATTGAAAGGCATGGCGTAACTGAGAGAAATGCGGGAAGTGGTAGAGACTGGGGTAGTGGGGCGAAAGCCAGTTTGGTGGGTAGAGCGGGCGGGGATATGGGATGACGCCAGCAGCGGTACGGGGCAGTCAGGTGCAGTGCGAGCAAGGACTGCGGGGCGTGGCAGCGTAGATGGTGGCAGGGCTGAGGGTGAGGAGTGGGGCGTGGCTACAGCGAGGGGACAGCAGACGTGGCAAGGTTGAGCATCGAGGGGCAGTGCGGGCGCGTCTGGGGGCTGGGATGAAGCGAGCGGGCCGCACTAAGGGAGGCGCGCCGGGACAACAGGTCCTGGACCAAGAGGCCGTGAGTGGTGGGCGGAGCGAATCGTGGCGTTGGGTAGTGGGACGAGGGGCTGGGCGGGGCTGGAGCAGCGGGGCGTGGGCAGCAGGACCTCGGCCAAGAGGCGTGGCGATGGAGCGCGTAGTGGGGCGGAGCGGGGGATGGGGTGAGCGGGGCCGTGATGGAATGCGCGATGAAGCGCAAGCGCCGGCCGCTCCGCGCGTAATGGACGGCGTTCCATCAGCCGCGACGCGGCGCGTGCGCCCGCAAGCCGGGCCCTCCGGCCCATTATCCGCGGCCGACTCCATAGCGAAGCGTCTGACCGACCGCGCGACGCCGCTCTCCTTCTCCTTGCAGCTCCCTCGCTGGCCGGCGTGCCAGCCTCTCCCGCGCGTGTGAGGGACTTCTCTGCTCAGCCAGCCCTCCCTCTCGGATGGCTTCCAGTTTCTCTGTGCCCCTCGTCCTTCGCTTTTATGCCTGCCCTCTCTCACTTAGCCTTATTATTGTTATTATATAGTTCCGACCGCTCGCTCTTTCAACTACTCTCTTTCTCTCTCTTACTCCTCTTCCCTGTCTGCTTCTAGTGTTCTCTCTCCCTCTCTCGTCTTTCATGTCTCCCTGTCAATTTACCTCTCTTCTCTCCTAGTCCTCTTTTCTCTTTTCCTCTCGTCTGCCGTGTCTCCTCTAGTGTTCCCTTTCCCCCTCTCCTTTCATGTCGTTTTATCTCTCTCTCGCCTCAACTCTCCATCTCGTCTTCCTTCTCTCCGTCCCTCTTGACCCCTGACCCTTTTATCTGCTGATCATCTCTCCTGTGTGCTCTGTGGCTTACTCTTGTCCCCTCTTTAGGCTCTTTGCCTTCAGGCTCCCGCAGCTCACTTGATAACTCGTTTAATCGTTTGCTTGTTTTCCGCTCAGTTTCCAACCAGCCCGTAGCCTCATCTCTGGAGCTGAGAGGCTCAAATGTTGACTAGTCCTCTCCGACCTGTTTACTATCTCACGTCCTTCTGCTGTTAAACTTCATTCTTCAGCCCGCCTATCATCTCATATTTATGTTCATATTCCATCATTGGCACTCATAGACTGGCATTCTTCCTCTTTCCCTTTTTATTACTTTCATCATCTTTTTCTACATGCGCTAGTCCACGATTTTTTTCTTTCCAATAACATTTATAATTTGCACTACTATTTAGCTCTTATACGATCTATTTTCTCCCAAATTTTCCTTTCATTTCTTCGCATAAATAAATATCGTTTCGGTGTCAAGTAGATTGTCTGCATGTCGTACAAAAACTGCAAGAAAATTTACATCTGGCGTCGAAAAGTCGTAGCTGGGCTCCTCCAATTGTTTTGAGCTTCAATTCGAATCTGGATTTTTAGCACGCAGAAAGCTCCACCGTCAACCTCCACCAATGAAAACACAGCCTGCTGAGGCCGCGCCTGATCCGAGGAAGTCGCCCGCCAGCGGGAGGCCGCGTGCCTGCGCTATCCGTGCATCTCGGCCCATTACTCGCAAGCAGGGATCGCGTAGATTAAAAGCCGCGATGCGGTCGAAACGCCCCACGGGGCGTGGGCGGCCCCGGCCCTTCGGTGCGGCGGCGGAGGGCGTGGTCGCACTCGCGAGCGCGTTAGCCAATGCAGAGGCGGCCATCCGTCACCACAGATCGCGGAGGGTGGTTTGGACGTATCAATACTTGCCTCTATCTTCAGATCTTGCAGGAAACACAAAATATTTCAAGAAAATTGGCAAAGAGGAATATAAACATTGAAAGTAATGGAATGTTTTAACACTGACCATTATTAAAACAAAAATAAATACACAAGCTCACAACTTGTCAAAGAAGTTCAGGATATTAAATCACAATAAGTGAAATTGACATTTTATTATTGTGGCCCTGAAGTAGATCTACAATACTTTGTGTTTCAGTGTTTTAATTGTATTATTGTTTCCTGGCGTGATACCATCTGTAAATGTAGAACATATTCTATCATGGGAGGTAGCGGTGTTCCTGCTGGAAGGGCTCTCACTTATACATCTGCTTGCTTAGTGGTCCCTGTTCAAATATCTTCACTAAGGGCATTGCCGTATTTTCTGTCTCGCACCATCTCCCGTAAGTGTAGAGCTTAATCTATCAAGATAGATAGTACTGTTGTAGGGAAGGGAGTAGGATGATGAATGGAAGATCGTGAGTGCTCTTGCCCGTTTGAGAGGGTAGAACTTTGGTATTCCATGTGTATTGACAGAAGCCATGGAAAATTATCGATCGGAGCAGCCGTCCACTAGACTCCTTCTTCACAGGGGCTGAATTCTGCTCTCTTAGCTCCCTTCGATCCAGCTTCTTAGCTACAGATAAAAATCCACCATCCCCACAGATTGAATCTTAGAATCTCGCGCTCAACAACACTGGTCTTTATGTAGAAATGTGGTCACTTATAAAATGGTTAATGGCATGCGACATAATAGAGTACGCATTAGATTTACATTTTAAGTGTAGGAAGTTAAATGTTCCAGAATCTCAACAAAAATTTTAAATTGATAGGTTAAAAAAACTTATATCAATGAGGTAACTTAGTATACGATAGGAAATAAATCAAATAAAAAAATAATTGAGTCATATGTACAAAAGTCATGTTCAAAATTGTTTTCATTTAAAACTCAAAACACTCTTTTTGTACCATAAATAATCGTCGAAGATGTTTGCAAAATATGTTGGGAAAGAAAGAAGGGCAATAATAAAAACGATACTCTTGTTATTTTGTTATTTAAAGGAGATATTTTATTAATATATAAGACAGGATGCTTAGTGACACAAAAATCATAGGTAGAAGACGAAGTAATTATTAAAAAAATAATTTTTAAATTTTGTGTTCATTGGAATTAAATAAGAATAATGAATGCTTTCGTAAACCGTATGATGAACTATCTGCTAATCAAATTGAGCCACAACTGTATATTTTCAATATTGACGACATTTCTCCAAAATCAATAACTGAAAATTACTTAAATTTCTTTGGAGCAGTGAACAGCGACACACGTAAGAATTACTACATTTTTGTAACATAATGCATATAAATTTCTACATAACAGTGCTACCAGGGGTCAGATTTATATACGGTGAACGGTTTCTTTATAAAACCGGTTTAAATACGGTTTCATTACAAAAGAAAACTTACTTAATGGACTCGACTTAAAAACATTAAATATACTGCCAGGAAATGTGATATAAGCTTTCAGAGTTCAAGCTTTCAGAATTTACGATTTCCCCTGAAAATTACAAAGGTATTAATAACCACAATGGTTAGATTGCACAGGGATCTATTAAATATGTATACTATCAGTAGCAAGTCAGTGGATCTAGAAGGCCACAACTGACGATTATTTCATAGTAATACACCCCGGATCTATACAGAGTGTAGATTAAAAAGTGATTCATAGGTGCCTGGATAATTTAATTAGGAGCACCAGTTTCAGAATCGTCTGTGGGCTACGTAAGAAGGCCGAGTGCAATTCCAATGAGAAGGCGAAATCGCTGCTGACACGAACATGGTGATGCTATCCGCTACAACGATAGATATGACGGTGATGGTGATGGCATTTGGAAAGATGAATGCGGCGGCGGCCGTGACGACATCCTCGACAGCGCCAATATGACGAAGGCGTCCATCACGACAACGACGGCGCCCATTGCGATGACAACAGCGGCCATGACGACGGAAGCTTTAACAATGATAACGGTGGCAGTGACGATGACGACGACGGCCATGATGACGATGGCGCCCACGACCACGTCGACCGTAACGATGACTACGGCGGTCGGGATGATGAAGAAGGCGCTCATGACGATGAGCATGAAAACCGTGAAGTTGCTCACGGCGGCCGAGACGATGTCCACGGCGGCGATGACGACGAAAAACGCTGCGGCGTTCATGACGACGACGGCGGCGGCAGCGGCGGTGCCCATGACGACGACAGTGGCGATAAAGACGTCGACGTCATGCCTAGGCGTTCGCTAACCCATTGGCTGGGAACGAAGCGTGATGTTGGCTTGGAGCGGAGGTTGCGGCGGCGTCTCCGGACGCTTCGAGCATGGCGACGACCGTCGCGACGCGCGAGTAGGCCGCGGCCCGGAGGACGACGACCGTCCAGTCGGTGGGGACGCCGGGCACGTCGAAGGCGCACGGCGTGTCCACGCAGAACTGCACCAGCGCACCTCCGCGGACAAGGCTCACGCCCCCGCACGCGCAGTCCGCGGGGTCCACCACCACCTGGGAATTGACACGATTGACTGGCTTACTTTGGGAGAGACGCTGGTTTTTACTTAAAGTCTCATCAACTACTAGATTACATTATTCATTTTAAACAGACATTATTCATTTCAACGTTAGGGTCTCCGTAAGGGTAGATAGCCTGTTGTCAAGAGAACCGCCAGGTAGCATCTCAGTATACGCGCCTCTTTCCACGCGCTTCTGCATCACTACCCAGCGACAAGAATTGGGAAAGAATTAGGTCAGTGGTGGGGTTTAGCACACTTCATAGGGGTTGAACTAGCCCTTGAGAAGCAGCCAAGCTCATTTTGTCTTATCTGGACGGATTTTCAACATGAAGAAACTTCAAGTTGTACAAAATAGATTCCTCGGATTACCAACTCTCGCCGCATGGTTCATTTCAAGCGCCCAGTTTCATAAAGAACTAAATATTTTATATACATTTCATCATATATATCGCCAACCTTTACGATAATTGTTACTCGAACCTAAATACAATAAAGCAAGCAGTCCACTACAACCTGTCCTCATTAGATGACTTCCCAACTAGAATTGAAAACATATTCCCTTTCGAAGCCATCTTCAACTTTTTTTTTCAATTAATTTATCAAAGAAGAAGCTCTTGTTTCCTGTGCCACGAGTAATGTAGTTAAGTTTAGTACTCGTTATAATGAGAGCCATCACAACTCATGAAATATGACTATGTTACATTATCAAACATTCAATAAGTAAATTTTAAAAATATTAATTTTTATGTAAATAAAGCATGTGATGTCATATTGAAGGTGGACATTTTTAATCCTCCCTTGGAACTGCGCGTTATGGAAAAAACATTTGTCAATGCAGGGTTAAAGGTTAAAGTACTGCCCTATGAGGTCTTGCCCATTGGCCATCCCTGACGTACCCGCACGTCTTCGGAGGCGCGCAGCGTGTCGAGGGCCGCGGCCAGCCGGTCGACGTCGAAGCGCGCGTTGGTCGCGCGCAGATCCAGCAGCGTGGACTCGCCGCCCGCGCGCAGCCACGAGTGGAGCGCAGCGGCGTCCGGCGCGCGCAGCTCGTTGTCTTGGAACATGGCGGAGCGCGGCGGCGCGCAGCACTCGTCCAGCGCAGGCAGCGCGCGCAGGCGGTTGCTGCGCAGAAACACTCTCGTGACCGGGGCTCGGTTGCCCTACACTACCACGCAAGGCGGCAGATTAGAGCTTGTCCCGGCTGGGGCGGTGCCCCACTGGCGGGAGATATCTGAGTGAGGGAAACACCGCTAGCCGTCGGTAGCACGGCGCCGGATCTCGCCATACAGTGGGGCAAGATCACAGTCCCCTCACAAGCAAAATACATGCACTACACAAGCGGGACAAATTACTTTAGCAGTTGTCGCACCCTTAATCCCTAGTACTCAATCAAAATCAGGTCTCGGATTCTAAGGTCATGAAAATTCTTTGAGAATGGACTACAAAATAAGGGGAAAGTTACTCAAAAATAGGGGAATTTTTATTAAATGTAAAAGTAATTATAGATTAAAGTTTCGCAATTTCCAATAAAATGTATTTATATAAAACTATAGTTCATATAAAGTATTTATTTAAGAAGGAAATGTAATCCTTAGCTTCCATCTCCCAATCGTTAGTTTGAAATGTAGAGGAAGTATCCCAAGATCCGTTCGAAAAATAATGTTCATTGCAGTAGTGAGTTTCGTTATTAACTGATGTTACAATAAATATTTTGTTTCAGTGTATTGTAAATTCATGAAACATTCACTAACAAAGAAGTCGAAAATGAAACAAATGCGTAAAAATTATAAAAATGGCGCAAATGTTAAGAAAAGAGCTAAAAATTAAAAAATGGCAAATAATAACAAAAATTAACAAATAACTACACATTTCTATCACTTATTTGTCCTGATACATTCGTTTATAATTTAGCTACATCTACAATGCACCAATGAAAAAATGATCTGTCATCAGAATCCGAGCTCTTATGACTGGGATACAAGGTGCTTGGCAAGCAATTCTGGTTCCCGCGGAACACTGATGGGAAGAAGGGTTCAATGTTGGACCCCACAATAAATTGAAATACAATTGAAGTAACTTCAAAATGAAAGCTTATTTCACTAGAATGCATAATATATACTATTGAAAATATTAAAAACTTGTTAAAATGGCGGTTTTAAAACTAAAATAATGTGAAATGTTATTATAATACCTCAATGATGGGGCAAAACGTAATTATCAGATTATATCTCATTAATAGCAATAAATGAGAAACTAGAGCATACCTATTTACGCCTTCTCAGCGATAAGTACCATTACTGGAAAATACCTAGGTCTACCAAATATTATTCTTCAACAGGCTTTCAAACATTACCAATATTTTAAAATATTGTCTACTTCTTATATCTGTTCTTTGAACAAATGACGTTTTACTCACCTTGAAGCGTCCAGAATGGAAAGAAAACGGAGATGTGTAAAGATGACCGTTGGCAGTGCATGTAGGCGGTTGCGGGACACGTCAAGCACCTTCAAACCTGGCACATCTCTGAAGAGGTTATCAGGCAGCGCATCCAAGCTGTTATTATTGAGCTTCAGGCTACGTAGTTGCAAGAGGCCCTGCAATGCGTCTTCTGACACGGAATGCATCCTATTGCAGCAGGCGCTCAGGGTGCTCAGCCGACGCTGGGCGGCGAATGCTTGTGAAGGGAGCTCACGGATTGCGCAGCGGTCCAGGTACAGGGACTTCAAGTTGCGCAGTGGTGCCAACTCAACGAGGCTCGCTGCGGGAAGCGGGTTACCGGATAGGACGAGGCGCTGCAGGTTGATGAGGCCGGAAAAAATGCCTGGCGGGAGAGAGTGCAGGCGGTTGGAATCTAGCTCCAGAGTTTCTAGGAATGTCAAGTTGGCGAACGTGTTCTCCGAGAGAACGCTGATTGCGTTGCTGGAAAGATGAAGGTCCTCCAGGAGCGGGAATCTGGAGAAAGTCGCTTCCGGCGGAAGTACTCGAAGTCGATTGCCACGGATGTAGAGGTTTCGGAGCTTGTCCAGGTGATGGATGGCACCCAGGGGTAGGACCTGTGGATAATCCGCACTAATGAACATCTGATTTTTTCAAGAAATTGACAGAGGTGTCGTGGAACAGCATTTCAAATTCAATGTGGCTTCAAGTTTTGTACTACATCTGTAGTTGCGTGTATTTGTACGTAGCATTTAAAATTACCGAAACTTTGTAAAAATTAATGTCAAGTTATGTAATTTATGCTGACTCTATGCAGCTACGTTAAACTGTACTTGCCACTGAGAATTCTCTGCTTCAAAGTAGGTTTCTTTTATATTATTTCAAAGAGGTTCCTGTCAAAACATGTGAAGACAAACCGATGAACACGTGCCTTCATTCTTGCATCTTCTAATGAATTACATGAAACTGAGTGTTAAATTAGAGATACTGATATTTTATTAATCATATTTGAAATAAACATATAAAAAACCTTCAATGGAAACTTTGTGGGAACATAAATAACGGGCGAATAAGGTGTAATACATAGTAAAAGGGGACCTAGAGAAGAACTTATAAAGAATATGTGAAGGTACTTGAGAAACAACGTACGTGTAAAGTTGGAAGAAACTTTTAAAACCTAGGAAGAGAACGAAGTAACATACTAACAACGTGCCAAGTGGTATACGATGGAAGAAGTCAACGTACGAAAGAACGACAAACTTCCGAGTTAATGTATGCATGACTATACGAACGAATGCATTTACGAACGTACAGATAACCGACGTAACTTCACCAGCAAGGAATGGCTTTCAAACGATGAAAGCCGAACAATAGACCAATAGAACGCACGCCTACCAGCTGAGGTGGCGTATTGATTTAAGTGATATCTGTGCGACGCCTTAGATAGGAAGGTTCTATAGTTTGATTCCCCACGGAGACAGAATTTCACCGATACTAGCTAGATAGCTAGATGTAATTAAGCCGCTGTCAGGTGGAGAATTCTAACTGCAGGCTGCTATGATCGGTAGGTTTTCGTGGTTTCTTCATTCAGTACCAGGCGTATACGTTACAAAAGCCAAGGACTGCCAGCGGTATATACTTTCTCTTCCTTGTCCTATTCTCGTTCCTTATTTAAACACACACGTATGCACTACACTACCACACATGAAGTCGTAGGCTTCCGCGGGCAAAGTCATGCGCGTGATCTGGGCTGTCCGAGTGACGCCGCGTCGAAGGCTGTGTTCCCGACGTTTCGACCATCTGGTCGTAGCCTTCCTCAGGGCTGTATAGCGGCTGGCACACCAGCTCTGCGGAAGGCCACGCCAAGATTGTCGAAACGTCGGCAACACAGCCTTCAACGCGGCGTCACCCGGACAGCCCAGATCACGTTCACTGCCACACATTTCGAGAAACCAGTCAGAACCTTTGAATTGAATTGAATTTGCCTTAGAGCTTTGCCATCTGGGGTGGCGCCCTGCTAGAGAAAGATACCTGTGTGAGGAAAATATTAAAGCCTTTGACTAGGTCAGCGCCACATCTCGCTATTGAGCAGGGGAAGAACATCGCAACGCCCATAAACGTGCACTGCTCTAATGGTATTAATAACCGTAGCAGTTGGCGCACCCGCAGACACGAAATAACGAGACGATGAGTGAAGAGCGCACGCACCTGCAGCTCGTTGTCGGAGAGGTCGAGCGCGCGCAGGTTGCGCAGGCCCTGGAAGGCGGCCGGCGGCAGCAGCGCCAGGCGGCAGCGCGCGATGCGCAGCTCCTCGAGCAGGCGCAGGCGCGCCAGCACGCCGGCCGACGCCGCGCCCAGCACGTTGCCCGACAGGTCGAGCTCACGCAGCCGCTCGCAGCGGCCCAGCGCGTCGTCCAGCTGCCACAGCGCGTTGTCGCCCGCGCGCAGCACGCGCAGCGCGCACGGCGACGGCAGGAAGCGCAGCGTCGCCAGACGGTTGCCCTCCACGCGCAGCTCCTGCGCAGCCGCGGGAAGGAATCAGACGAAGGAAACGGACGGGGGAACGGGGCGGGGGAATGAAGCGGAGGGATGGGACGAAGGAATGGGGCCGAGGAATGGAACGGAGGGATGAAGCGGAAGAAGGATGGAACGGTTAAATAAGATGGAGGAATGGGGTCAACGAAACATGTGGCGAAATTAGACAAAGGAACTGGAGACAAAAATCTCTTAAATTACTATCAGGTGGAGGACGGTCTAATGGAATTATGGAATCGTCTGTCAAGACGTTTTTTGCTTGACACATATGAACTCAGTGAACGATAAAATTCAAATCATTTTCCTTTTAATGTCTCTCCTACAGACATCTTGAATGCAAATATCAGACAGATGCGGCACTTGGGGTATCACACCCAAATGGAAATGTTAGGAAAACTTTCGTGCTGACGCCAAGCAACAAGGTGTGCAACGACTGAGCGAAGATGTTCAACAACATACACACGTTATCTACTTACACTCCAAAATCCGAATAATTAACCCACCTTACCGTCGTGCACTTTGTTTTATGGAGCTTACGGGGTGTGTTAAAATTGCACTTAACAATTGTGTGTGGCGTGTTATAATAATTATAAACGTCATTAACGATAAACAACAAATACCGACAGAGTACTTTTCAGTGTTATCGAACGTATGTTGATAAGAAATGTCGTGTACGCAAGAAATGTTATTTTCTATAATAAGTCACACGACTCACATGCATAATTGTCTCTACCGGAGGTCGGACTGTTTAATTCTTATCTGATGCTGGCCGCTGAAGACCGATTTTCGCCTCTTTGTTTGTTTGCGTTTAGTCGACATAGCAGCACATTATTAGGAACCCAGTTACGAGCGCGAGTTATCACCTCGAGCGAGCGCAGCGAGTGCAGTTCGTCGCCGGCGCTGGAGGCCCCGTTCCACGCCACGTTGAGCGCCCTGGTGCCGGCGCTGAGCTGCGCAGCGCGCGGCAGCTGCGCGAAGGCGTTCCACGACACGTCCACGTCCTCCACGGACTCCGGCAGCGGCGGCAGCGCGCGCAGCGCGTTCTGGCGCAGCACCACGCGCCGCACGGGCCACGCGCAGCGGTGCTCGCTCAGGTTGAGGCGGCGCAGCCCCGCCATGCCGCAGTCGAGCGTCTCCGCGTCGCAGGTGCACGCGGGGGGCCCCGCGTCCTCCGGCTCGTTTGCCCAATCGGCCCTGATGATGAGTCATTACCATAGGTTACTAAACATCATGACTTCTGCCTTCTCGCTACGGAGTAGCCAGAAAGTTATATAGTGCTGCACGAAAAACGGCGAATTTTCGGCAGAAAAAGTCTTTATTGTAGGGCTCTGGTAACGGAAAAGTGAATAATTCCAGTTGCTATATTAAGGAAAAAATCCCCCTATTATGTACCACAGAATTCATGTTTTGTGGGCCCTTCATACCGAAAAATCGAATGAGGGAAAAACGTCTGCTCACATGTCTTGTCAGTTTGTGTACAACGCTGGCGGCTAAATCGTTCAGTCGATTTTCTTAGAAATTGATATTCCCCAATTGATCTTGTGGATGTCGCGACCTCTTTAATTTGAAACTGGTATTTCAATTTTGGGAGGTACTTTACAAGACGCCCCGGTATATTTTCAATTGTTCTTAAATTCGGCTCCAAAATGTTATAATATTAGTTTTTTTATCTTCTCGTAATCTTCCTGCAATAACTGATCTTCATTCCTTCTTTCCTTAAGTCTATATTTAATCAATCCTTTGCTTCAGTCAATCCCTTCTCCCCTTAACCTTGTCTCTTCCTCGAACGCAAACAAGATACCGATGTCGCGAAAAAGATGTAGATGGGTGTAGTCAAGTAGTGAAAGTTGCTACAGTACTTTTGAGTTTTGACTGATATTTATCTCGCTAGTGAGAAAAATGCATTTCTAAGTTGAAGTTTTGTGAATGCAGTTGTAAGATAAGGCGTTAAACATTTGTCGGCAAAGGGGCAGATAACATAAGGGAACTAAAACATCTAGTTATACATTAATGCACAGTCGAACATCATTCTAAGCAAGTTACATATGTTGTAATCGTCGATAATGAGATACCGGATGTATTATCGGGTTTTTATTACTTTAGTAAATCAGACTCCCATGCCACTATGAAGCTCAAAACTATGACTGGCGATGCAGAAATAGTCCATATCACAATCATGCTGTGAACATTGAGTGAGTTGAGTTGGCTGTTAGATAGCTAAAGTAACAATAACGTGTAATATATATGTTAAGACAAATACATAGTGACAACGATGTATATGAAAATGCCAATGTTATTCTAATGAACATATTGAAAGGCTTTTATGATATGTCCACCGATTATGGAAAATCTATTTGAACGAATTTTATTTTTTTGGCTCAGGCATATTTTTAAATTATTTTTCTTGACATTTATTTGTGTCTTCACTTACTCTCAGTTGGCATACACCTAATCATTTTCGGTTTTACTAATTCATTATTTCACAATATCTTTCTCCCGGTAACGTACCTCTACTTTTTGTCTCGAGGGCAGATGCCATTTGTATTCGAATGTGATAGTCAGTGTAAATGTTTTTGACTCCTAAAAACTCTCTTTGATCCCATTTCTTCTCATAATAATAAACCAAACAACAAGCGATGGACGTTAGAGAGCTAGGCTGACATTCGTGATGCAACCATAACACTCCCATTTCAGAGGGCAAATCGATAACCTCGACTTCCGATAATGATAGCTTACTGAGCCAAATATTCTTTCCAGGAGAGTAAGGTAGAGAAGTCTCTACTTATTGGAAAAATGTATGCATTCGTATACCAAATATTGAATTTAAGAAAAATTACAAGAATTATTTTTTATTATATATAATTCTCACCATCCCGTCACCTCATTATATACAATTATATATTATATATGCAAGGAGCGATAATCACGCTCGTGAAAGCTGATCAAAGGATCGGTAGCTTAGTGGTTAGAGCTGCTGGGCGAGCGGCAGGCCCGGGTTCGAGTCCCGGTCAGGGCAACCAATTCTTAGAACAAATTTAATAATTATTTTTTACTTATTTAGGTTCATAATTTCTTAATTATTTATTTGGCAATTCCACAGCCAAATTATATAATCAAAAAGCTGCAAAATCAATTTTTCTCCTCATATTAAATTGTTTTAGTTAAAATATTTAGGTTTTTTAATATACATATGCAATGAAATGTATATTAATGCTAACCCCTCTCCAATTTTGATTTTTTATTGTCTTTTTCCAGGATGATAAATTAATTTTTAGAACTTTTAGGATGTTAAAGCGTAATATTTTAGTGACTTAGCATAAATATTCATAAAAGAGTATTATTCAGGTAACTTTACACAAAATATAAAACAAAAAGAAAACAATTGCCTATCTGACTGTCAGACTGTGTATCAGACTTCCATCCAATAATAATCATAATGATAGTAATAATGGCGATAATACAATAATAACAATATATTAATAATAACAATAATAAATAATGTTTGTGTAAAACACCCATTGAATGCGTTCACTATGACTTAAATGCTTCGACGTTTGGGTCGGACTCACTCACCTGCTGCTGTCATTCCCATGATAAATTTCCGTGGAGTTTGCATTCGAGGGAAATGCAAAGCCCGCAAGCACCAACAGCGCTGCTAGTAGCGGGTGCATCTCGTCTCTCCAGCGGCGCCCGCCTGCAACTGCTGCCTCAGTGTTACTGGGCGCCCGCGCGGGCGCTGTCCTTGAGATTCGCGTGGGACCCTTTCCCCCGCTTCCACAGGCTCCGTCCCGGGAGTGGGAATCCTCGGCCAAGTGCCAAGTGCGTCGTGCAATTTGGAGAAACGAAATTAAGAACGTAGAGCAGATTTGTTACTTTGTTTTAGTGATTATTTTGTGATTCCGGGCGTTTCATGGGTAAGGTCAAGAGTTCCTTATGCACAGTGCATGTTTTATAGCGTGGTAATGACGTTCCTCTCCCGCTCGAACGCGATATCCGCGCTGATCTCCATGCCGGGAAACGGAGTTCCCCGCCAGGTCTCTCCTCACCGGAAGAGGTGGCTCGGGGCATCAAGAAATCTCTGCAGCGCCTCTGACTGGGAGGCCCATAATTCGAGTCCGGCGGTGGAAGGATTTTTCTCACTACAGCTGGTCGATGTCAGTCGCTGTGAGATAATTCATGCGGCCGGCTGCTGTGATCGGTAGTTTTCCGATGTTTCTTCGACCAACCCCAGGCGAAAGGCGGAGCAGTATCATAACAAACGAGCCGAAGACCGCGCGCGATCTTTCCTTCCCTTTCTTTGTCCCATTCTTACCCCCTACACGCAAGTACAGTAACATCCGCTACGCGACTACAGTTGCAAATAGATCGGTCGGGAGCTTAGAGCATGTCCCGACTGGGGAAATGCCATGCTGGAGAGATATACCTGGATGGGGAAAAACCTGCTAGCCAACGGTAGGTCGGCGCCAGTTCTCACCATCCAGCGGGAGAAGATTCCCGCCGGCTTCCGAGAAAAAAACATGCACCACATGTACAGGACTAATGCCCGCAGCAGTTGACGCGCCAGGAATCACTAACAATCAATCAACAATCAATCCAGGTCTGTCCACCACTAGAGACATATTCCCAGATGGGACGAGCTCTGGCTCCCGATTGGTCTCGTGTTGTGTGGTAGTAGTACTTGTAGTTATGTGGAGGAGGTGAATAGGAAGAGGAAGGAAAGATCGCGAGCGGTCCTTGACCCATTTGTTCAGATACTGCTCCGGTTTTCACCTGGTATGGACTAGGCACAGAATGGAAAATGATCAATTAGAGCAGTCGGCCACTAAAATTGTCGCAAAGAAAATTCGGCCCAGCTGTGAAATGAATAAAAAATCCGCAACCATGGATGGGATAGAAGAATAATCAGCACAAGTTTTCTTCCTGTCCACAATTATTACTGAACATAACATTTCGTAACATTTGAATTAGTTGCAAGTGGTACGTGACACATCGCGTACAATAAATATACTGTAGTTAATACAACTTGCACTTGGAATAGAAGTTCATGTCCAATTTTCTCATTATCAAGATACCACATGAATTTCTCCTTCTGTGCCCACTTTCTCGTGGTCGCTTCGCCGCAGAGGCTCCGCCAAAGGACCTTTCGTTGTCTCCCACGTACGCCGAGGCACGAACAATCCACCGACTGTCTACCGCAGCGGGTGTGGTTGACCCGTAACCTCTGGGATGTTTTAGCGGCGGTGGATGGGCAGGGAGATAGCGCTGGGCGACCCGCGGAAATCGCGGCTTATCGGCGGCGGCGGCAGGGCTAAGCTCAGGGAGAGGGAGAGGAGAGAGACAATGAACTTCTGGGAAGAATGGCGCAACAGGACGACAGCGCGCTATTTCTGGAAGCGAGAGGGCGCTGGCGCAACTACAGAAGGACCGCTTGCGGTCGGGTTGCAGGGCCCGGATGTTTATGACCTAAAGTGTTAGAAATATGCAAGAATTTATGACCTAAAAATTAGGAAAACATGTCAATAAATATGACTTACTTTTTTTCTTTTGATAAAAGTGAGAGTTTTGGTCAATGTGGTACATGGACATGGCGACTTGGCAGTTTTGATACGTTAACCTCATTGAATGCGTTAATCTCTTCGATAGCTATTATTTTTATTCATGTGCATTTAAAGTTCAAATTCTAATTCCTTCGTGCTCTTACAACAGAGCTATCATAATTGTTATTTTAAATATCACTGCTCAATAGAAGAAGTGTATCGGTAGCATGAATAATTGTGATTACTGATTTCATGCACAACTACGGTAAAACGCATTCTTCAACAATAACATCAAGTTCACCATATACTGGACATATATACTGTACATACTGTAAATATATTGGTACAGTAGTAGTTTGCGGTGCCCCCGGACGCTTCTTATAACATATCACAATGCATATTTTATTATAATATACATTATGTTGATGTAAACGGTGGTTTATAATCGACCCGCGAGGTACGGTTTCTGTTATCCTTGATAATGCTATTTCTGTAAAATTTGAAATCGGTTAGGATTCATTGAGAGAAATAATATACTAGCAATTCTAAGAGAGAGATAAATACATTGGAGAGGGAGAATTATTAAAGGTGCAGTAATATTGTGTTTTAACAATTACAAAAAATAATTTGGGGTTCCAAAGTAAATTTCTCAGGTGATAAATTTCGACTTTCAATCATGAGTTGCATTTTGTGGAGACACGTCAAGAACTGTTTCTGTGAAGTATGTTTATAAATTTTGGTGTAAATCTGTTTATTGATTTCCATTCGTTGTTTATATAACGCAACAAAATTGAATGTGAGGCAAATGAAGTTATAGGAAATTCGATAATCGAGTTTTAATAATGCTGTTACAATTTGAGAGTAGTTGTTCACTGTTTAATCAAACTCGTAATCCTTTGATATAGCTTTCTAACCACTATGAAATTAGTATTTAATTAACATTTTTGTGGCAGAAATTATCTATTTCTTTGCATTTAACGGTGACATTGTAGAAATTATTAGCATCAAATATTCAATTTATTTAATATTTATCTAGCAAAATCGATTTTTTCGCATTTAGTTCATCACTTAATATTATTTACAGTAAAAAAAAAGACGCTTGAAAGTGAATTTTTGGAACTGTTCTACGGAGTTATTTAGTATCTGTGAGTTTCTTGTATGTAAACATTAGTTTTCAGCAGGTCATTGCAATATTGGTCAAATCGCATAACAGAGGCGTAAGTGCAACAGAGGATTCCCTTGGACCAACACAATACAATTAATTAAAGACGTCATTAATTATCGTAGTCATTCCGAACAGTCTTCAATTCTTCTTAAGCTCCATCAAGTAAATTGTGTGCCTTTCTCAAATCCAAATAAGGGCTTTGAATGTACTCCTATTTTGAAGCAGTGTTGATGTTAGTATTTTTGGAATGCAGTACTGCATGGAAAACAAATTTGAAATTTTCCTATTCTATTTTCAAGATACGACCATAATTCGTTTCAGACATTTTGTGAGAAAATGTAATTTTTGTTAAAACCTGCCAACTTTTAAAATATCTTTTAGTTATTAAGGAAAGACATTAAATTCCATGATGATCATCTTGAAGTCAACGTCAATGTAAGATTATTTCGCTTTATATCTGAATCCATCGGGTCACAAAATAAAACATTTTTTTCTCGCAAACGGTAAAACGTCTGAACTTCTAATATCCCATTCACAGCATCATTAAACATAAGATTTAAATTGTGAGCAGCACAGAGCACAAACAATGCATCAGTGCCCCTTTTAATTCCACTCATAACTGTTGCGCCATTATCTCCTGGACCTTTACATTTAGATAAATGAATGCCTCGTTATTTTATGCTCTAGACAAAATCAAAATGCACCGCCCCCGTTCTGATTAATATCAGACTTTCTAAAAGCATGTCAAAGATTCATTAGTTTTTTATTTTATTCGGTTTGCCGAACCTTTTTTTTTCTCAAACTTAACATATCTTACAATTTGACTTAATTCATCAACTTTTGACTTTAGACTTCCATTGTGTCCAAAATAATGGTGCTCTAACAGCACAGTTTTTCTTACATGATTTCTAAATCTGCAATTTTTGAAAATTCAGAGTTCAAAGAAATTGATACGCAGGGCATTTTAAGCGTACTTTCTTCTATCCGTGAAAAAATTGAACAAAAAATTTGGAGCAATTTTTGATATTTTTTTTTTAGAAATTGCATATATTTCAAGCACAAATAACGGTGAGGCAGTAAAATATGGCGCCTCATTTATTTCTTCTAGGGTTTTATCACAGTTTGAGAAAAAATATTTATTATTTCGTTTTGAATTTGGGACTAGCACGGGGCCGCCGGACTTTTGTGGACCCTGGATTGGTCCTGTCAGTCCCTATGGAATTTACGCCTCTGACAAACGCGTCAGACCTTCGTTGTTCTATCCTCACCCCTACGTACACACAGACTTAAAGCACTCCACTGCCACACGCTTTGGGAGACCGGTTCGGAGCTTACCGCTTGTTCCGGTTGGAACGGTGCTTCGCTAATAGATTCGTTGTGAAAAGCCTAGATGGGAAAACTAAATATAGTGTATAGGTCGGCGCTGTATCTCACTTTTCAGTGGGGAGAGGAACACTGCCATGACAAAACATGAGTTACACCCACGGTCCTCATGACCATAGTAGTTGACGCGCCCGGAAACACGAAATAATGAATCCTCAACGAAATGACCACCTTTCTTGGTGGTCGACGGGCGCAAACCCCTCGGTAGCCGTCGGGTGAAATGCGACCCCTCCGACGGCGCAGTGCTCTATGGCTGGCGAGGGGTCGTTGCCCTGCGCGCCTGCCGGCCGGCCTGCCTCGGTTCGCAGGGCGCCTCGCCCGGCCTTTGCCCTCGGCTGGCTCGCCCGCAGCCGCCCGCGATCCCGGTCGCCCTCCCATTTTCATTACCTAAGTAACCAAAGCGGCAGGAAGCGGCATGGCGCCTGCAGTGGGCCGCAACACGGGCATGTAAAATATGGACGTGAGTGACCTTTCATTCCGGGCGCGATGACTAACGAGGATTGATTGATTCGTTGTTAGTGATTCCGAGCGCGTCAACTGCTCAGGACATTACAGCACAGTGCCGTAAGGGATGGTGGCGGTGTTCTTCCCCCGCTGTATGGCGAGATCCGGCGCCGACCTACCGTCGGCTAGCGGGGGTTTTCCCAATTAAGTATCTACCACCTGCGGGGTACGGCCCCAGTCGGGACAAGCTCTAAGCTCCTGACGGGTCTCCCGGCATGTGTGGTAGGGTAGTGCATGTATGTGTAAGTGTACAGTAGTAAGGGGTAAGACAAAAAATAGGAAGGAAAGATCGCGCGCGGTCCGTGACCCGTTTTGTTAGGGTTGTGCTCCAGCTCACGCCTGATGTTGATTGCAGAAACTACGAAAAACTACCAATCAGAGCTGCTGGCCGCTAGAATTCTCCTCCAAACATAACAGAATGACTAGCTAGTGTCGTATGTGGCTAGTGTCGAAAATCCTGCCACCGTCGGGACTCGCACCTAGGACCTCCCACTGCAGCGACATCAGTTGATGCCCAAAGCTACCTATCATGGTCTGTACATATTGAGACCGCGTCCGGAGTTCGTAACTGCTTGGCTGTACGGGAGACGTTTCCGTGAGTTCCAGAATCCCTTACCAACGTTTTAACCTTAAATAGTTGAAGATCAATAAAAGTTTAAAAAATAAGCAAAACATAATACACAATAATAAAATTTGCCGATCGAAGTGGCTCAGTGCGTAGTATGCTGGATTCGTAATCGGGAGGTCTGAGTTCGATCCCCGGACCGAGCATCGTGACCTGGGTTTCCGTGGTTTATGTCAGTCACAATACAAATGCTGCGATGGATCCAAAACTCCATGAACACCTCTGACCTCCCACTACCTCACCTAACTACCACCTACCATCACCTTAGTCCTTTCAGCCCTCATCATCATTACCCCGTAATAATAATAATATAAAATAATAATAATAATAATATATAATAATAATATAAAATAATAATAATATATAATAATAATATATAATAATAATAATATATAATAATAATAATATATAATAATAATAATATAAAATAATAATAATAATAATAATAATAATAGAAATTTTAAAAGCGTTAGATTAGCAATATTTGAAAAACTAGATATTTTCGTTCCCGAGTTATAGAAAACTTATTTCCAACGTTAAATGAACTGTAAATTTGATTTTTATGCATTGCTAACGTAATAGTAACTCACCCCCAGTTCTAATCCGACAGCTGCAAGCAAAAGGAGAGTTCAACAAAATGTGTGCACACAGTACCCGACAGCGTAGAAGGGACTTTGACAATTCTCTCGACACGTGTCGTGATGTGACCTGCTCAGTCGCAATCAGCTTGCGAGGATTTGTTTACTTTCTTACAGCCAGGGTTGAGTATTAGCCGGCTTTAGTGAAAAGTAAAAAATATATGTCAAATATGCATTGCCTGTAGTAAGCGTTAAAATGTTTTTTCAGATTTCACTTACCTGTGATGTAGGTGGTGCATGAGCGGCGTAATGTGTGGAAACAGTGCACTCATCTGTCGCTTACTCGCTGCCGGGTCCTGCAGTGAAGCTAGCTATGATTGTGAAGTTACTGCCAGTGAAGTATAGCTGAATTGTAACGTATTACCCAGCTGTGCCTAATACATCTATTTGGGGACGCTTGGTTGCGGATTAGTTCGCCACAGGAAGTAGGTTTTTTTCCGTAAAGGGAAGAAAACGCGGAGAGGAGACACAGGCTTGGTGTCTTCGGCTTATAGAAGGCTTTTCCAACTGTTATAAACAAGGAGGGGTGGCGTGACGTAGGAGGTCACGTGGGCATCTGCCTCATATATACAGAGTGTAAGGAGCAGTAGGCGGTTCTGGAGACGGTGGGACGAACTCGTGCGTTGTGCACAAACTGGCGCCAAACGACGGTGCATATGCGACGCCAGGACCTCGCGAAGCTGGAGTCATTAGTTGACGAAGCCTGCGGACTTTATGTCCTTGAGTGACTGGCGGTCACGGGGGAGCTATGCTGTGTGCGTGCTCCGAGGTGAGAGTGGTTGAGTGCCACGATTCACGCCGATTCTCATCGGATAAGTCGCTCCTGCGATCGAGGCACAACAGCCGTTGGTGCGCGCGAACGGGCTTTGTGTCCAGCGTGACACCGGTCACTGGAGCTAGCTTTGTGCGCGCTTCAAAAGTAGGAGTGGCGAATGCACAATCAAAACAATCTTCAATCGGGTTTTTGGATCGCCCCGCGATCAGGGGATAGTAGGTTTCTATCAGAGCTAGGGTTTAGTAGATTATTAAGTGTATATATTTGTATTGTTTTCTTGTTAATAAATATATTGTTATACGAAAGCTCTGTGTTCCTGTTGGTTCGCTGTGAGTATCATGACGGTCCAACCTATAATATGCCGGCACGTTTTACTTGAGCCCCGGCATATCTACCCACTCATTTCCCAACATTAGTTGCATAAGAATAAATGAAGCAACGAGAACTTCTAGACAAAAATGGTGACCAGGAATGTTCGCTCCTCTGTATAAAAAGTATTGTTGCTTGGGAAAATGAAAGCTACAATTGACTGTTAAAAAATTGCACGGATAATATTGAATATTTGATTCTTTAATTTTACGTTTGACGAGACTGCGCTATAGGCCCGTCTTTCCGTCGAACACGTGAATTTCAGTACGCTTATTTCATTATCAGCAAAGAAAGGCGGTATTTCAGTGGGCGACGAAAACAAGACAGTTTGAATTTAGCTCAGGAGGGCGATCATTTAGGATTGAGAATTTTTTACATGCAAGTATATCTACTACAGTGGGACAGCGGCTTTTACTTCCCCTCCGAAGGTAAGGGTACTAAGCGATTTTTTCGCCAAAATCCACGTCTTTGACTAGGGTTTGAGCCGCCACTTGTGTATAACCAAGCCGAATAGCTAACCGTTACACCATCGCCATTGATAGTCGTTGCCATCATGGCTCGGCCCACCGTGCGGCGGCCCGCCCCGCTGCGCGGCGCCGCGCCGTCTTCGGGTACCGGGAGCGCCGGGGGGGGGGGATATTTATGGGGAGGCAAGAGCTTCGCGGGGCGATTGTTGCGCGACCTCTGGGCCCGCGCGCCAGTTCACGGAGCGCCGCCGGCGCTCGCTTCCCCTCCCAGAGCGCGCGTCCTCGGGCGGCGCGCGCGCAGGCTGGCCTGTTGTGCGAGGGAGTTCGTGCGGAGGATGACCCGCGGGCATCGCAGACAAGGGCAATATTCGTTTAATATTTATTTGCGATATCTTAATAATTTTCAGAACAATCATTGGCAATTGATTAAACGAAAACTCAAGAAAACAACATTATTGAATTTTAAAAGAGGGTTCTGTGTTAAAAATCCAAATACTGTATATTTATTGATGTGTTTCGTTTTAATCTATACCTAATGAATTCTCAATCAGAAGACACAGAAAATAAATAAAGTAATAGACAATTCAATAAAGATTTAATAAGTTGATAAAAGATGTCGTTGTTATATTTTAATTATATATTTGAGGGTTAATCCAAAATACTGGCGAGAAAAATAAACAACCACGTGACTGAATGATGTAGCACGTGCACGCACGAACCGCCAATGTTAAACAAAGGGGAGTTGATGACGCCCTGGGACTTTCCGTGGCCGTAGCGGGCCTAGAGCGGGCCTTTGTGGAAGAGGCAAATGGGGGCGGCGGGAGAGCAGAGGGCCTATATAAAGGCTAGGAAAACAATGCCCCCAGTCTTCTCGTGCCTAGCGGCGTCGGCGACAGGTTGAAGCGCGTGTCTGTGCCGTGTAGGTGCACTAGGGCGAGGGCCGAGCAATTCCTTGTGTGATTGCGAGACGCCTGGTGGCCGGTTTCATACGAGGAACTCCGGAGGTTATGCTTGCGGTGTGGTAGCCACGTTTTAAAATTCCTCTGTAGTGGGTATACTTTAATTTTAGTTTATTGTGAGCAGTGGTAGTTTGTTAAATGAGACACGGTCTAGATAGTAAATAAATCGACTGTTTACAAACCACTGCTCGTCTGTTGTTCGATTACACCGTATAACGCACAAATTAGCTTGTAACGTCTAATGGTAGTTGAAAAGCACTGGCGGAGTAGCACCATACTACGTTTCACAAACCAGTGTAATGTAATGTTTATTAATTACTGAATTGGTCATTTAGTAGGTTGTTATGTTATTTTTTATTACTATTAAATTATTTGTTATTATTATTATTTATTATTATTAATTATCATCTTCATTAACCTATTCCTTAGGATAATAATAGAATAATGCAAAAGTGTGCTGAAAATTATATACTCTTGCTGAGTCGTGAAATTAACTTTGAACCTGAATATCTAGCATGCTGCAAATCAAGATAATGTGCAGGCATTCCAGAATGAGTTCCCGTCGTTGCTACGTGGTTTCGGTAATTCATCTCCATAATCTCGAACACTCAGTGAAATTCCCTATCATAAAATCCTTGCTCTCTGTATGTTGGCTTTTAATTTATTTTAATTAATCGGTGGTCTCATTATTGATGAAAACCACTAATATTTTATTTAATCTCAATTGCTTTACATCATGAAACTCTATTTTTTTAGCTAACTGGTTTTCAATGATTTCGTTAACTTTAAATATAAGTATGTTTTCAAACGAATGCTTGGTGCTGAACGATTGTTATGTTGCTAAATTATACTTAAATATAATATCTTGTTAAATTCTTAACTGCATTGAAAAATCAAGGATGTAATAGTTTCCTATCACAAATTTCAAAGATATGTACAATCGAATGTGTAGTATACAACTAAGTGAGTTGAAGATTTCAAATGCGTTTGTTGATTTTTTATAGTATAGTAACATTAGACCTCAAAAATCTCTAATTGTGTGAATAGAAACTATCTTTCACATTGGACAAATTCTACCATATCATATTCGTTTTACTAGCGTCATCACAATCGTGTTTGTAGTTGCATTAATACATCATTATCGAAATGTTTGCGTGTAATATTTTTATGTAAACATTTTTAATTAATGTTTTCTTTTGTTTCAGGTAAAAATTCAAGCACTTCATCTCGTCCTGCGTGACTTTCAAGCGTGTGTAGAGATAAATATTCAATACATTGTGAGTACTTGTTCTTTCTACTTTGGTAGATCAAATGTTACAGAAACGTAGAGCTTTTTCTGATACCATTGATTGGTTGCATTGATTGATTGATTATTTAGTGATTGCGGGAACGTCGACTACCAGGGCCATTAGTCCCATGCGTGTAATGCATGCTTTTTGCTCGGGAGGTGGCGGAGGTGCATAGCCAGATCTGGCGTCGGCTAACGGGGTTTTCCCAAACAAGTTATCTCCCACCAGCTGAACCCCCGTCAAGCGTGTGCGTACGTGTAAGTGTGCAGAAGTGTAGTGCGTGTAGTAAGTTTAAGAGTGTGAGTAAGGGCTGAATATAGGATAAGGAAGAGGAAGACGAGATCGCGCGCGGTATGTGGCCTGTTGATTAGGGTTCTGCTGCGGCATTCGCCTGGTGTTGAGCGGAGAAAACGATGAAAACTACCGATCAGAGCAGCCGGCCGCAAGAATTCTCCTACAGACAGCAACCGACCGTTGGGGTGATTTGCACATTATTTTGTATTTTATCAATCTATATCACAAATATTTAGTATCAACTGATTGGGGTCCGGTTTTTTGAAAAGTGAATAAAATCTCAAAATATGATTCTTAAAATAATTTATTACCATTAAGCTTTTGACAACTACATTTTTTTAATTTTAATAATTGAAGTAATTATTGAAGAAAACACTGAAAAGTAATATATGTACACTTGGATTCTAGGAATCCAACGTTTGCGGAAGGATATTTCTAAAATGAATTAAATAAGTGCAGGGAAAAAAGCAAGAGGCAATAAGCAGCGTATTGGAAGATAGGGACGTTTTGGAAACGGACAAGGCAAATCTCAGCTAAATGGCACGATGAAGTCCTAAAATATGCTTAAGGAAAAGGAGGAGAAATCACAAATCTATCACGTATTTTCTTGGATAGCTGTATATTTTATGCTATTAGTTTCTTGTCACCCTTTTAATAACTCTTGTACACATTTGTGACAGACACCCGGACAGCGCACTTCTCAGACCCGCTTGCGAGCTATGCACGTGAACACCTGTTGCGCTTGCAGATTCTGTGTTTCGGTGGCCGTTTCGAATAACTACAAAACGCAGCTGCGACCTTCCTCCATAGTACTATTCCACCTCCTCGAACTCAGTAATTGTTTTCATTGCAATGTGGTGTAGTGGTTGCGGTCACAGTATATAAATGAACAGATATAACTTGACCATGTTTATATTTTTGTTAAGGTAAAACGCCAAAAACGATCTGCTGTTAGTCATGAAATGCTTTAGAAACTAAGTGTTACAAAAAATTACAAGTTAATTTCAATTTATGATAAAGAAGAAGGGAATACGTAATAGTATTCCACATTTTTCACATCGAAAATAAACACCTTAATATGAACCTCGAGACACAAATATTATCGACCAAACTCTGTTCAAACGTGGTAACTCATAGAAAGCAGTAGAAATGCGGATCCTAAGAAATGTTGTTTTCTTCTGACTTACAAAAATGAGGGTTATCAGAATGTTGCCCCGACCATTTTAATTAAAAATAAGATCCATTATTTTATATTTTATGCAATGGAGAGGCAGGGTTAGAAGTGGAAGGAGGGCAAATCTGAGAAGAAGCGAAGATGAGCAATGGCTGAAGTGGCGAACTTCGGTTACGAGGAGGCAAATAAAAGTCTCAAACCTGCCAGGAAGCACCTGAAAAAGCGCACAAATTGCAAATCATCCTCGTGATATTTGGCCTCGGTCCATACTTCTGCAGACTCACTCACGTAAACAACCTTACTTTGCCTCGCAGCATTTTGTCAAATTATCGGTCAATGGAGAACTTTGACTAAAACTTTGTATGACCACCAAAGTTTATATAAATGTACCGGTTACAATTGTACAGTAAGTTTGCATATTGACGTGGAAGGATACAGTAGGATTTGATTGTATCAAACGAAACAATGTCTCTTTTTTGCAAATGGATTGTATTTTCTCTTTCGAAAATTTCTTTCATACACACATT
>BOPP01000099.1:1031401-1064285 GCA_017312745.1 Gryllus bimaculatus
ATTATAATTATTATTATTATTATTATTATTATTATTATTATTATTATTATTATTATTATTATTATTTGAGTAATTTGAAGAAAATCTGCTTTGCTCATCGGTCTGAAGATTCTTAACACTTGAGAAATTGAATTCATACAAGCCAGTCACTCTCTTTCTCCAGAGTTTTCTTTTTCATATTTAGAATATATATACCAAAATTATACGTGGTGCAGTATTATTTCTAAATTCCTAGCTGCTTTTATTGTATTATACGTTGTGGATATAATATGTTTTACAATAATTCTACGTATATTTTCACTGAATTTTATTAAGGTTATGATTGAATTAGTTCTGATAGTTTGAAAATCAGTATTCTTTGAGAATGTTTTAGGTTAATATCCAATATCGTGGCCATTTATTGCATATTCAAATCCTAACATTGCAAAATACCATACTAATAAATGCTTTTTTTGTCATTCACTCATCTAGTTGTACTATATGTGTGAAAACTATTATACTGAAACTTGTGCTAGATCGTGATAGATGCAAAGCGCTGGACATTTTTTTATTAAAAAAATGCTTCTAAAGAAGAATATTTCACAAAACGCAGGAAGTGATACTTTAAATACTTTAATTTAATCTGTTTTTCAATATTTTGAAGAAAAAATCTGTTAAACGTTCTGTTGTTCTCTAGAATCAAAATTATATTCAACAAAAAAGGATGTTGCGTTCGGTCATGGAAGCTGCTCAAACTATGTAGGCAAAGTGTCAATGTTTAGCGCTTTACGTTGGGAGGAACTCGGAGAGGACTTCTAGCAGAGAGCATTGTGACATGTCCTCCGGCCCACAGGGCGGGGGTTCTAGATCCTCCCTCTCCCCTATGGGCGGCCAAAATCGGAGAAACTTCACTTCACACTTGTCCCCACTAGTTTGCGGCGTGTATAGTACTGACACCGCGTAGTTGAGTACCTCGTGTACGCCGTAGGCGTTCATGTGCACGACTCCCGGCGCTGCCAGGGCGATGTCCCTGTCCGCGTGGCACTCGCCGTCGAACGCCATCCGCTTGTGGCCCTCGGGGCAACCGCCTCGCACGTGCATGCACGTGGCCTCCGCGCGCCTCTCCGCGGCCGCGCGCCCGTCTATCACCACCACGTGATCAGGCGGGCACGGGCCTCGCTTGAGCAGCGAGTGGCACCCGCCGGCGCCCTCCACCCGCACCTTCTCCTGCTGGAAGCAGCCGCGCTGCTCGGCGGAGCCGCAGTTGAGGCTGACCACCGGTCGCTCCGCGGTGGTGAGCGGGTGGTCGAAGTAGGCGGGCGCCGGCGGACGGCGTTCCCGGAAGTCAGGGATGAGGCACCGGCCCTCTTCTTTCGGTTGCTCCACGCGGACGAGGGGCGATGAGTCGTTTCGGCATTCCATGCCCCCCAGGAAGTGGAAGGAGAGGGTTGAGTCGCTTCCGCAAAGGGTGTCGAATACCACTCGCTGGTCGTAGCATCGCCCGTCGTAGGCCATGCGATGGCGAAGACCGTAGCTGCAGGGGTCGTCGTACTTTTGACACACGCCCACGATGTGGCCCGATCTAGAACATTATGCTAGCAAGTATTAAATATATGCAGCAAAGAACTAAAGATTAAATGCCGATTTAATAGTAGACACAACCCCAGGAAGGTTACATGAATGCAACACCGATAGTGTTATTCCGTTGTGTTTAAAATTAAAAATCTGAATCAAAGGGTTCTAAATATTCATTTAAAGTAAACTGCTGTTTAGTTCTTATATGGAATCGATTTTGAATAAAAACAAATTCTGATTAAAGATTTAAAAAATTAGTTGAATTTGAAACATTAATTTTTGATGACCTTTTGCCTTTTGACCTTGGGCAAACCCTCCTTATCAATCATTCAATTATATCTACCCTTCTCGTACACTGGTTTACACTTTTATCAGAGTGCCGAGTGAAGGGTTTCAAGACAGTCTTTATGGTAGATAACAACATTACAAATTTTGATTTTTCGGAGAAAGGGTACAGACAGGCAGTACATACAGTGTACATGAAGACCTACAAGCCTACTGGGGTATTCCATTATTTTAACTTGGCTCTAATCTCTTATACAAAAGTGCAACATATAACAACATATGCTATAGACTAACTCCACCTTCAAAGGTAATGCACACGCTCGTAATTTTACGCTCGCTACTTTTCATTTGCAAAAACCGCAGTAGACTTGGGGTAACATTATGCCCCTGTACTCTTTCTAGAGATAAAGTGATTAATTCTTAAATTAGCAGTTGTAAATGGTCAGTTGTTAAGCAGACGTTACACTCAAAAGAGAGGACAATGAGTGATCATGCACAAGTTAGACACTTTCTGTTCGAAAAATATCGAGTGTGGACATTACGTGGCCATTTAGTCAAAATATGCAAAACCACTAGAAAATTCGGCTCTCGATAACTGCCATCTTAATTTAAGCAATGGCGTTTTGCTTAGAGATTCCTCAATTCCGTCCTCGGTCCTGAGTACTGAAAAATTTTCCTCTTTCAGTCACACTTTCAGAGTAGTGTTAGGGATCGAAGTGTCTTTTATGATCTTTCCGTGGAGTGAGGAAAAAAAAACTGTTGAAATTATAATTTTTTTGTAGAATTGAAAAAACTTCCGTTAATAACAATCTAAATATCACTAAGAATTTTTTTTTATTTTATTAATGTCTACATTGTTTAAATGTTAAATTATTTTTAATTGATTATTTCATATATTTAAAGTTCCTTTATACTTGTTTCTAACTTGGAAAGAAACTAGTGCCCCCGTTGTCTCGTTAATTAGCGTGCTCGGATTCTAAGACACAATCCCAGGCTCGATTCCCGACTGGGGCAAAATTATAACTGTACTCTTTCCTTTCAAATGTCCCAGTTGCTATTGCTGTGTGACGATGAGAAAGCCCACCCTAAGGTTAAGAAGACCAGTTTATACAGTAGAGGGATCTTCGTGCTTACTACATGAACCCCAATGGCCGAGAGGCTGGGCCACCGCCGGGCCACGCCGGGCCACCGCCAAACGTCGAAAATTCGTATCAGGCTGTCGAGTCGAATGACAGGACAGGAAGGAGACTAGACAAACCTTCTGACTCACAAGTCTTCGAAAGCTATTATTATTTTAATAATTAGTAATTAACATGGTTTCAAGATACGTCCAATATCCTGTTTCTTTTATCCTAGAAAAATCTGTTTATTATTAGGATATAAATAACCTACTGGATGTGAAAAAAAATCAATAGAGTCAATTAACCATAATAGCGTAAAAAGTCGCAATATTAAATTAGATACTGAATATTTGAAGCATATTTCATGTATAATTAGATTCAATTCTGATCGTAACTTTGTATTTTGAGACACAGTATTATATGCTTTCTTTGTTTAGACCCTAGTCACCGTATTCTTGTGAAACAACTATATTTTAATTTTTGCTATAAGTTGAAAAGTCGCGTATCCCTTTTTACTAACACTGTATTATTAAAAGAATTATTATTTGAATTAAAAATCTTACTAGATTTCATTATTTTTTAGTATTTAGATTTTACTATTTGCAAGTTTAGAGTAAAACAAGAAAATGTTCTTCGAAATCAAGAAATTAGGAAGTAAATTTTAGTTTTGAAAAATAACTCTGAGGTTAATATATGATATACTGTTTCTTAGTTAATGGAATGACCGTAATTGTAAACAAATGAAAAATTAGTATCTATTTTAATGAATTCCCATGTGCGCAGAGATTAAACGAAAACTATGCAGTTTCTGACCTTCTGAGAGGCGTCATTTGTTTCGTTAGATATACAGGAATTCGGTGAATATCCAAAAACTATTACACTTTTTCCATATACTTTAATAATGGCAAATACATGAGTTTTTATTTCATCTATCTTCATACTCCGCATATCGACTTAATTCTAAAACACAAGGCTCCATGGAAAATGCAACAGGCCATTTAATATTTGCTATGTATTAAGTTATGGAACAGCAAATATTTTTTTGTATGTTGCACTATATAGACACTAAACTAAGTAATTTGCAGTATGAATTATCGTATTGAGGTATCTGACTGTTTTTGATAAATTTTAATTTATTGCAAGGGTTTTTTGTTGTTGCTCTTGAGCATTGTGGGTGCTGGAAAGTAATTGTGTGGGTTTTTGTTCAGCAACATTTTTCGTGCTCCAGACCTGTTACTTCTAGGTCAGGATATGCTCTTAATTCACATTATATTCCAAATTGGGCCAATCGTTATCATTTTCAAAACATTTTAGAGGGTATTCGAATTTTGGTATTGACCTCGCTCCATGATAACTGTTATCGCAGTTGGAAAATATTACACATCAACGTTAGAGAAGAACAATGAGGAGTCCATATCGCCTACTCACCAACTACCAGCCAGAAGACTCGTTTTTCTTATATTTAACGGTCCACCCTGGTATGATTGTGCAACGTTCCAATCATTGTAATTTTTTTTTCAATACCTTTTCTACGTGTGGTAAACTAAAAGTGTAATTTAAAAATCATGGTAATAAAATCATACAAGATAAAAATATTTAATAATAATAATAATTATAATAATAATACTGACAATAATAATTATAATAATGAAGTAAATTTATTAATGATATTTGCACTTATATCTGACAATTTAATGGCTTCTTACAACTACAATTTCATAGTTAATATGCCCAACTAATTGGTATATACTACTCTTCATTGTTCATCATTGTGAGGGTAAACTAAAATATTACCATATGCCTTGGTGTTTTTCTTTCATAATTTCACGCACCAAAATCTTACGAATGAATCTCCTCGTTCCAACTTTCAAGATTTTCTATTAGTTTAAAAAAACGATCATACCCGTGCTCGAACTCCTGCCGGCTCACTCTCAAGTTGCAGCCGTGGCCCCCTTCTCCGAGCGGTTGGCACCGGTCGCTCTTGGGATGGAAGACGAGGTTGTGGCGTAAGCAGACCTTCTCGTCGTGAGT
The DNA here is from genome assembly GCA_017312745.1 of Gryllus bimaculatus. NCBI lineage: Eukaryota > Metazoa > Arthropoda > Insecta > Orthoptera > Gryllidae > Gryllus > Gryllus bimaculatus. The sequence continues at coordinate 1,036,393 of BOPP01000099.1, forward strand.
GCAAGGCACGGGCTGCCCCACGTGGGAATCGTTAGCGTGGAAACGAACGTAGCCTCTTCGAGCGACCACCTCCGTTGCAGTTGTAGACGAAGGATCTTCCTCCTGGCAGATGGTGCTTTTCAGAGACAGTGTGACAGAAAATACCCAGAACAACAGTTTCAATTGCCTCCTATGGTCCATTGTCTTCAATAAGGTTTGAAATCAGGTTTTAGTAAGGTTAGAAATCTGGAATAAAATGTACCACGAACAAGTTAGTATATATTTTTTTTGTGTTCCAGTATTATAAACAACATTTTTTAATGCAACAAATGATAAATACATTGCCATCTTACGGCACAGATTATGATGTAGTTTCTGTTTATGGGGCAAATAATTACGCCATCAGACCTTCAGCCAATCGCAGAGAAAGAATCCTCCGGAGGTGTCGATAAACCCTAAAGCCAACCACCGATTTTTAGCACAGATTTTAAATACCAGTGACAGCATAATTTAAGTGGTTTCTAAAAATTAACTTTGCTTCTCTTAGAAATACATAACTATTAAATTTATTGCTTCTATAGTCGCTCGTTTTCAAAACAGATACTCCTAAAATAAATCTTAACATTCTAAACTAGTTGCAAAATATACTATTCGGAATGTGGGTTAGAGATAAGATCGACAGGAATTACATAAGTCTAATATCACAAATAACATGAGTAGACGTTGCTGTAAGAAACAACAATACTATTATTTGAAATTGAATAAAACCTTAAGTTCCTTGTAATTATTTCTGATTCATCCTCTTATCAAGAAAATGAAAATATTATTGTAGGTTTCCTCGAGTGAAAATTATTGTTTTACGTCATATTAGCAGTGATCATTGACTCAGGTGCTATAATGTGAAACATTTCAATGTTCTCCGGAAATTCTTTTCATATATAATCTTTTATGTTTAAAATACTTATCAAACGCATTGGTATGGAAGTCAGAGTGAGATTGTCAAAAATTACTTTCTTTAGAATATTAATACGTTAATAACATTTCTAGGTGATTCTACAGTTAAAAATGCAATAGTGAATTTCCACAATTTTTAAAATTGGCTTGCAAGAAATTTGTGTGGGAGGTACAAAGTTTTGGTTACGTTGCTGATGCCGACTAAACGTAAAACGACTAGAGACCAAGGTTAAATTGCATCCCATAAAGTACCTACAAACTTCTGCTTACCTGATACTGCGGTACGTGCGGGAAGCAGTGTAGTGGTGAACACTCTCAGCCACCGACTGAGTTGCCTTCGGCTCCGTCAGCGACCTTGATAGGAGGAGGAAGTAGAGAGAATGAAAAACATGTTGCAAATAGAAAAGGAGAAACAAGGTGAGAAAAAAGAGCAGAAGATAGTCGAGAGGAAAAAATATACAAGCGAGTAGGAGCGGTAGAGAATCTGATGGCCGTGAAAGCCCAATATGCGCGATGCGAAGCGGGAATTCCCGGAAAATCCCGCAAGGTGCAATTCATCTTCATTACTCGTAATCCACTGAAGATGTGACCATAGTGTTTAAGATGTAGTACCATATTAAAAATTTTGGAATGTATTTTAATATTTTTCTGTACGCCTAAAATTAAAATGAACACAAGTATCTCCTGTAAATGCATTTGTAATCTGCAAAGAGTTTTAACGTAAAACGTCTTTCATTTCGATCAGTCTGAGGTCACTGGTCGCAGTGGTGTGTTATTTAAGACAACTATCGTTTATATCTTTGCAACCGTACCACTTGCGCAGCCTGTGTAATCTAGTTTTGTAGAGGAAAGAAGCTGTCACTCGTTTTCGCATGTCACGCCAAATACGGTCTCGTTTTCATTTCACACGTGATTCAATCAAAGTAATAATTAACACACGCAAAGTAGAGACTATTCCCTGCAGATAGTTTTTGAATTAAATATTTCGTGTTTCCAGGCACATCAACTGCTTCGGTCAATTGTCCCGTAAAAACAATTCATATTCTATTACGGGAGGGGCGATGACCCTACGGGTCAGGTGGCGAATTTCCCCCCCCCCCACCAGATATCACCCACCAGCGGGGCACCGCTGCAACCAAAATAATCATTTAGCTGGCGACCGGTCTCGCGGAATGTGTGGTAATGTTGTGCATGTGAGTGTGTGTGTGTAAGTAAAGGTGATTATATGACAAGGAAGAGGAAGGAAAGGTATATCATGGTCCTTGGTGCGTTTGTTAGTTTACTGGTATTGATCAGAGCAATCTCGAGAAACTATGAATCACAGAGCCGACCACTGGATTTCTCCTCCAGAGAGATGCTGATTGCGTCCTAGCTATCTTGCTAGTGCCGAAAGACCTTCCACGGTGAGGACTTGAACTGTAGGACCCGGTCAGAGGCACTGCAGTGACATCGATTGGCACCCGACTCATCTCAGCCGGACTACAGTTCGTTTTGTGGTTCAAGCAAGAGTGGTCGCGTTGGAGTGAGCAATAAATCACTATTAAATTGCAAGACCTCCCCCCCCCAGTTGATCTATCAGTTCGTGTAAGATTTGTAGTACATGAATAAATGTAAATTCTGTATTCAGTTACACTAATTCTGCTCCGTAACGCTCATACTTTCCCTGTAGTATGCACAAGATGTTTCATGTACCCATTATAATTGTATTACGATTCTGTCTACAGTATACATTTTCCCAAACATAGTATACAAAAATGGAAACAAAATCCTTCATTTTAACGTGTTCACTTTACATCATATTTTATCTACTGACTTTTAAAATGTGCAATGTTTTCAAAACAAGATTTTAACAAAACCTAAAAAATGATTTCATTGCTATACATGTAGCAGTGAAAGAAGCAGCGAGTAAAGTGAAAGTAACAGTTAATATATATGTAGCAGTGAGTAAAAACAAATCATTGAATTGTGTATTACATTCATATTTCTGATGAAAAAACATGGCTATCATTGTAGCTATTGCATCTAGTTAAGAATGTGAAAAAAATTGATTGATTAGTGATTCCGGGTGCGTAATCTGCTATGATAAGTATTCCCGTATGTGTAGTGCATGTTGCGGCGGTGATCTCCCGCTGCGTGTTGAGATCCGGCGCCGACCTACCGTCGGCTAGCGGAGTTTCCCCTAGCCAGGTATCTCCAAGCAGCGGGGCACGGCACCATACGGGACAAGCTTTAGAGTCCCGGCCGGTGTCCTGGCATGTGCGGTAGTGTAGTGCATGTGAGTGTAAGTATGTAAGTAAGGGGTAGGATAGGACAAAGATATTTTTGTTAGGGACGTCCTCCCCCATTCACCTGCCCCCTGCAGCAGCAGTTCCGCGATGGTGCACAGCGCGTGCGAGACGGTATGCGCAAGGAGCAGCGTTGGGTGGGCAAACTTCATACTTACATGTAATGTAGTCCTAGTGTGAAGGTTTACAATAAAAATTTGTTTCATGCTACTAGTATCTACTCAGTGGCCCGTCCTACCAAAACATATCGAATTCAATTCACACTGCAATCAAGAAGATATTCTAAAGATTAAAATGTTTTATGAAATATACTTGAGAGTATAGTTCAAAAACTTTATAATTTCAAATAGTCATCTAAAACTTTTTTTTCCGAATTTCTGTAACTGTCGATTATATTACGAAGAATGCATTACAACTTTCCAGAAAATCTGCAGAAGAGCTACGAAATGTTGCCACTCAAGAGTAGTCACTAGAAGTACGTGCGACGCAGGAAGATGCGCTGAGAGAGACAGAAGATCTAATAACTGAAAATGAAGAACGTGTGCAGTGAATAAGCACAGCAATTACGAGCATCCTTGGGTTGAAATAAGGGGATACTCGTTAGCTTGCTATTTAGGACGGAAACTTCTATGATCTGATTGGAGATCCATTGAAGACAATCTCTGCACTGTCTGCACTGTGAGGGAGAGTATGTTGTTGTAACACGCGTCCGGCGATTGGCCGAAATTCTTCTGCAACGCAATAATCTTAAGCCAAAGGCCAGCAATTTTATCAAAACCTTGGAATCTTCGAGAACTTTTGGGAATGAAAGGAAGGGATAACCAAATACTCAGAGACTTCTTGTCAGAAAACCACCAGGTACGTCTTGTCAGACCCCCGCTCGCTCTAATACTTAATTTCTTGTTCAGCCGCTGGACACTTGATTTTCTTTTAGAACGCTGTGAACGCGTGTTGAACTTTACAATTTGTTAAAGCTTCCAAAGCGATGTGTGGTAAAGTTTCACCCACATTTACTTGCGTAATTTGAAAATTTGAAGGACACTTACTGCATTTTCGAAATTACGCTATCCGGCTTCCGGAACTTCACAATTCCGTAAAGTTTCGGAGAATATTACGAAAAATTTATCACAGTTACCAAAATGGACTGAACTATGAGCGACTGCTGCATCGCATCTGAAAGTAAGAGCTGAGGAAGATACTTGTGGACGCGACTACGATAAACTGCGGCATGGGTCGCGAGCCAGCCCGACGGTTCCCACTACCTGCTGCAGAGCCTTCGCCGCGCCCCAGATGCGTCGCCGCCGTCTTATCAGACGATCGGGCCACATAGTGAAAGACCTCAACGGCTGGACGAGAGTGACTGACCTCCACATAATCAAACACGGGTGATTTCATCACAGAGCCTGGCTCCAGTTAGGCCCTTCAGGCAATAATAAAAAAATGGACTATTGCTCAAACAATTTTTTTGTGTAATTCAGGCAACGATACTTAGCCGCGCATTGGCTAGAATAAAATTCTAATGGCAAACATATTTCATGTAAGCATAGCTTTAAGATTTTCTTGTGTGTTAGAATTTAATTAGGTTAAGTTATGTTTTGGAAGAAACTGACCTCAGGTAAAAACTCACTTCTTGCTATGCTTATTTTATTTTGAGTCATTAAACTTTAAATTTTACCTCATTCAATAACTTCTTTCATTCACAAACATCGACGTCCATCCATCTCACAATTGCAGGTGACCCACTTCCATTTGAGCTAGCCGACAGGTAAGGTAAGACGGCCGTGAAAGTCACAATAGTCCTCGACAGGCGTTACGTTTCAATGTCAGAAGGAATAAAAAGTCCCCATTCCCATCCATTTCCCTTTCCATATTTCGGTGACACAGCAATTTAAAAGGTTATAGGTCCAATCTTCTCTATCGTCGTAAAGCAGTCCGACACCACAGTCATTTCAGTCTTTCAATCTACGTTGCAACCACTCCCGCCCCTGGACCACGCATAAACCTCACGTAACACTCCGCCCTCAAAATAGCCATATTGCAATACAGTACAACCCCGGTAATCCAAAATAATTGGGGGTGTGGTCGGTTCAGATTATCTGAAAAAAAGTTACTGTATATATATACAAAGACATCTATACGATTACTATACAATGTAAAGTAGCGTGCGATGTGAGAAAATGGTAACGTACCATAGCGATCGCATTATCAAGCTGATTCTGTTCCGAACAGCAAAATATGATCCATTTTGCTAGTCCTTTAAGTGAAAATTACATCTACATAAACATGTTACATACACCGTAGTTACCAGTGCAATAAACTTTCCATTTCGACAACTTGTGTTTCAATAATTAATTGTTCGGTTTTACAGTAAGTAAAATCCTTTCCTTAGACTACACATAAACAGTTTATTTATTTTCTTTATTTTTCCTCCATCCTGAATTCTGTTTGGATTATACAAATTTTGGATTAGGTGTGTTCGGATTAGCGGGGCTTGGATTAGCGAGGTACTACTGTACCAGTGAGAGTGTCTCATCATTCGTGGACTTACACCGGCTGAGTTAGGTTGAGAGTCGCATTCCTGCACACTCTGCAGGACTCTGACCAGCAGGTCCTACAGTGTGAGTTCCGACAGTGATGTTGATTGATTAATTATTTGTGATTTTGAGCGCGCCAGCTTCCCCCGCTAGATGGCGAGATACATCGGTGACCTACCGTCGGCTAGCGCGGTTTTCCCTAACCAGGTATTTCCCACCAATGGGGCATAGCCCGAGATGGGACAAGCTCTAAGCTCCAGACCGGTCTTCCGGAATAAATAATAGTGTAGTTCATGTTAGTGTGTGTGTAAGTAAGGTGCGAGAATAGAACAAGGAAGAGGTAGGAAAGATCGTGCGCGGTCCGTGACCCGTTTCTTTGGGAACTGCTCCGGTGTGTGCCTGGTGTTGATCGGAGAAACCACGGAGATGGTTTTGATGATAGAGTCGTGCTTCTGTTTCTACTGATAGTTATGACTATATTTGGATGATGATGGCCCAATTAAAGGGCAAGAGAAAGGAAAGAATCTCGAGGAAACCTGCCGCCAATTCACTTCGTTCACCATAAACTCATCGATCGACAGAGATTTGAATCCCGCCACTGTGAGCGGTTTTGCCACTATCCTGAAGGTCGCCTCTGTAGAAGATATTTAATTTTTTTGTTTTCCTTCTTATATTTAAATATAAAATAGTAGAATTTCATTTTTCCTGATGAACGTGGAAGCTTCTGCCTGTAGATCGACGTCAGCACAATGGAAATAATGAGAATCTGGAGTTACTCTCGTTTCTTCTATTTTGTTGCTTTGACTCACTGTTTTCCTCTTGTATCTGTTTTCGTTCCTCACCCTCTCGTTCCACACCCACTGACAGGCTGTCCGTGCAATATATTCATGGTAAAATGGATATTCATGACTATCAGGTTCTCTGGTTGCTGTGCCATTAACGAAGTGTCGACTTCATGTTGGGGAATTACTAGACGGACTCCATGGATTTTTATGAATTTTTGCACTGCATTCTCTACTGAACATAACGTGTGTTTAATAATTTGAGTTTTGAAGATATACGCGTTATTTTTAAATGACACTGATGCAGAGATTTGCCTAAATTTAAATTTTGTTCCATAACACATTTGCAACAGAAAAATATGTGAGATTTTCTTCAAAATCAGAAATTCGATGCCTATTTTTTAAGATCCATAATGAAACGTGTTCTGTATTATTGGCGTACACAAAATGGTCAATAATATTCCAACAGATAATTGTAATATTTTTTCACTATAAAAATACATTTTCTGTGCCAAATTCTCGTGGCCTTTAAACCATCAAGGTAATTTCTTTTATTTAATTTTCCGTAGAGATAATATTGAGAAAAATCAACTTATAGTTATAATAAACCAAAGAATATCCTACTAAGATTTCCATTGTTTTTACTCTACAAAAATACATTTTCCATAACATCTCTCGTGGTAATTATACCATCTGGTTGTATTATATTCTTTAGAGTTTCTAGGGAGATAGAGCTCCTGATAGTTACATTACATTTAATTCTAACATGTTGATTATATTGAACCTGGTGATGTAGTAATGTCATGGAGTAAATCTTAGATTTTCTCCTGAAGAAATGAAAACAACACACAGTGTATCATCAGTGAGTATTCTTGTATATAAACTATTCAGAAAGCGAAAATCATCAAAATTTCATTTAAAATATTTACGGTAGATATATTTTTTCTGAGGAAAGAATTGTACATACTGTTGGAGTATTAACAAATTTAAGCACTTTAATTATAAAGTCACATATTGAAACATTACCAGAATGGTATAGAATATATATATAAAATTCTTCCTATTTTGAGAATGAAACCTGAAAACTGTTTTGAGGATGAAAATGTTCCAAGTAAAATCTTTTCAGTGTTGGTACGACTTTCGCAATAAAAAGTTTATTGCTAAAAAATGTAATAAAAGTTTGATTGTTGACATTTTATTGAGTATTTTTATTCGAATTTCGTAGTGACTTTCATTAGCCATTTTCCTTTCATTAAAGTGGAACTCCTAAAATATTAAAAATTCCAAGTTATTTTCCGGAAAACCAGTATAATAATTTCATGAGTAAGAGTGCCCGACATCTTCGATTAATTGAAGCCAATAAGTGTCACAAAGCAGAGTATTTCACTTCGTAAACAACGACGGCTAACTAGGGTACCTACTCGTTCAGGCGTTAGCTCCATCCCTCCTACCCAAAGGCGTTCACTTTTGCCGCCAGTGGCACTGCAGTCCAAAATCGGTACGTTCGCCCGAAGTCTATGGAGACTTAGCGTGTTGGCCAGTGGGCTCCCGGTCGCTTAATTTTCCGCGTAATTCTCTTCGAGATTTGAAGCAGGCGTGCGCTTGGCGGCCGTTTATTTGCCATCTCGCGTGCCGCGGCAGTTGCATTTCAATGACCACCGGGGCCAAGGTCACAGGCAACGGTTGATGTGGCCTTGACCGACGCGGCGTTCTCTCTCACGCTTAGGCCTCTGTAATCAGCAACTCGCATTCGCCATCGCCGCCATCTCTGCGGGCGGAATGATTGGTACTGCGCGACAGTAAAATTGCTTTGTTCAGCCCTCGCTTGTGGCAGTTGAGAACTTTCCCTGCAGTATAAACTTGTCCAATAAAATCAGAGGTGAAATTTGCGATATCTCTGAAGTACTGATAAAGAGTCTAAAACGTGGGATAGGTGTATTTGAACTGAACAATATAAATGAGTAGGAGATAACATTGAAATTATTTAATTCTAACCAAAGGAATACAAAATATTTGAAAGTTTTTGAAAAAGAGCCATGTTACCGTAGGAAGAAGCCGGCTAGATGGCTCAATGATCCATAAGAACCATAAGGCATTCTCTTTCCATTCTATTCAGTTTTAAAGAGTGAAATTTGAAATTAATTAACAAACGAGAGTTACGCGCTTTTTTCCATGTACGTCATTAAATTGTCACAATGTGATTTACACATTTTTAGTGTTCAGTTTTCAAGTTTTTCAATTAGTATTTAAACGTTTGTTCATTCTGTTAGTTTTATTCGGAGATACTATACTATTAAAGACAGTACATAACACATAAATAAAAATACATTATAAATATTTTTTTCAGTTTATCTACTTGGAATATTACCTGTATCAAATAACTTTTAAATCTGCCGACAACACAATGACCATGAACACTGAAGTGTGTAAGTATGCTGAACAGCTGAAAGCGGATATTCTGACGTTTACATTCCATGTCAATTATATTATTACATTTTCATTTTCATGTCACTATCAAATGTCGGTCAACCTCAAACGAAAATCGGAGCATTGTCTAACAAACGGATACGAACAGCGAGCAATTTTTCTTCTTCGTTCTTGCCCCTCCTTCACTCGTAGACGCAATATCACACTTGCCGGGAAACCAGGCGGCATCGTAGAACTTGTCCCGGATGGAGCGGTGCTTGACTTGTCGGGGACAATCCGGCAAACCGCCATACAGTTGGGCGCTAGTTAGAACATCGTTGCAGGAAGGATAGAACACTCCCATTTCCGGCTATAACAGGTAAGGCCGGTCATACGTCATGGCACTAATCACCACCGTCATTGACGTGCCCGAAAACAATACTAGTGTACTCAGTTGTACGAAAATTGGGCTTTAAATGTCTCAACTGAAACTTCATGGTTTCAGTAACTTTGCTATATATATAGCTCCAATCTCTTGTATATATTTTTATTACAAAATTCATTATTATTATTATTATTATTATTATTATTATTATTATTATTACTAAAGCTTCTTGACATTCCATTGAGGGTGAGGTCCTCAGGAGAATAGGTGTGTCACAGTGGACGAACTTCCGCACTCCAATCGGGAAATCCTTCTATATAAATATAGACAACATTAATAAAGAGTTACAACAATGTTAATCATTAAATTATTATTATACGTACTGTCACAGTTATTAAGTAGGTCAGTACTTCAAAAGTCGACAAATGCTCTTAAGCTCCAAATCTTGCGCTTACAAGTATGATTCACTATCCAGAAATGTAGAATAATGGCAGTTGTCAAGAGACAGTTTGTAAAAGAACTTCTTGAGAAAATATTGAGAGAATTTGGTTTGTAATTTACCACACTAAATCCAGATTACTTAAAATCACATCATAACTGTGTGTAACTGTGCACTTTCGATAAATTTAATACGATATTTTTTGTGAGAACTTTACATAAAGCGCCTAAGATATTTTTATTGTTTTTGCTAGGATAGAGAAAAGTAAATTAACAAAAATGACTCATTTCTGAATTTCATTAATATTCCCATTATTTGAAAAATTGCAAAAATTATTTAAACAAAATTCTACATTGTACTCATATCTCAATATTCGAGCTAAATATTGCTTCTTTGAGATAATTTATTCTTCAATATCGACTTATAAATAACGGCATGCTCACTTTTTCATAATATGAGTAGCTTTTGCGTAATTTGAATGACATCTTGTTAATAAAACCTTGGGTAAGAAAGATTGTGTGATAACTTATAGATTTTTCTTTTATATGTTTGCGCAAATAGAGCAAAGCTTGCCTATAAATATGGTGCAGGTTGGTCTTTTTTCCAACCTGTGGAATTTGACTAATAATATTATGAAATGCGCACGATTGTGGTACAAGTTTATTTTTCACTTTCGTAAAAGTGTTGAGAGCGAAGTAAAAATAACTGAGAGAATAAACTAAAGAAATCTGTTACCTATGTTTAGAAGTGTACATTTTAGGAACTGCCAACATATATTTCAATGGAAAATGTAACTTGATATGGTCCATTGCAACGTTCGTTCTCTGGAACTGCAATCGATGTATATTTAATCATGGAGGAAGATTGAGGACACGCTTCACATAACTAATTAAGCTATAAATCGCATTCAATCATGCTTATTCTTAATTGACCTAGTTACAACAGACATGCGTCTCATTGACCATCTGACTGGAAACGCGTTCGACAGCAACATGCCTCACATCAGCTGAATCAGCTGAATATGATTCACGAGACTGTGAAATGTTAGGATTTGCGGAGATAATTAATATGCCATAACATTGGTAAGGAAACTCGAGAGACTAAAATCAACTGAAATTGATAGCTGCATCCGAAATTCACGAAAAACATTAATAACTTTCCCCAGCGTGTTTAATAAAATCCCAGATATCAAGTTATTTCCAAACGTTGCTGATGAATCCGAACTTTCGTTGCTTTTTACAAGGCGTTCGGAAAACCTGAAAATTCCGGTGGCCCATTAATACTTCTTGCATGCAGCGGCTTGGCGGCGCCCGAATCCGTTTGTTCGCGAGCGTTTGCGGTGGTGGCGGCAGCGGCTGCGGTGGTCGCAGCGGAGGCGGCGGGAAGTGTGGAGTGGGGCAGCCCTCATTATCGGCACAGCTCTTCTTTCCAGCACGTGGGCCTGGGGGCGGAGGAGGAGAAGGCGGTGGGTGGGCACTGGGGAGAGGGGGAGAGCAGAAGTTGGGTTTGGGGGTGGGGGTGGGCCGGGCGATCGATTCCGTTTGACAGCCGGGATCATGGCCGCCTCCATCATCGCGTTATTCCTGGACGCGGACGTGCTCCTAACTGGAAACATAAAGCAGGCGCGTTCGCGGAATTTTGTTGAAAAATCGGCGTTGCGTCTATGTAGGAATGCAACGGCACACTTAGGCTAATGTACGACACTAGTACAATTTGTGGCACACGTGGCAGCACAAAATAAGTAAAATTTACTTTACGATAACGTCTGAACAATGGTCCGATTTTCGATCTGTAAACGGCATTTGACGCTTTTAAAAATAGAATTTCACGCTACGTGCCTTTTTCCAAAAATCTAGCAAAAATTCAAATTTGAAATTAAGTTCTCGAACTTCCGAGAAAAATTAAAAAATGTGGGCTTATAGCGCGATGGGACATGCTTGTGAATCACGCCGTGACAATCATGCAAATGAATGAATAGAAGCGTCGTAAAGTGAAATTTACGAAAACTCGCCTCGCCCCCTCCCTTCTGCGCCGTTGCGTCATCCACCGATTGTTGTGGGCCCTCTGTCGGCGCGGGGGCACGACCGGCCAGGCAGGCGTGCGTGCGGCCGCCCGCGGCGGAGCAGGCGGACTTGCGGATACGTGACTTTCCCCTCGCAAATAAAACTGGCCATTTTTAGTAACTCTATTACTGTCATATATTCAAGCCGCCGTCGTGTATTAATCAAGTCCTAGTGGATATGAGGGAGGCTTAGCAAATTCTGGGACAATACAATTCTTATTATTGTGGAACACAGAGGTACACAGGTCTCTGATTAAGTAAATTTAATTGTTTATATTTTGCTATGAATATTGCAGTATATTGTAGTAAACTCTAGGAAAAAATCCTATTATGTACGCGACGTAAAGGACCATATGTATAACGTATAAATTATCTATTAGTTGGCTTGCAGCAACAAGAAAGTGTTACTGAATGAAAACATACAAAGGCAAAATAATAGAACCACACTACTCAATAACAAATAAAATACTCCGTTAGTGCAAATAATAAATTTATTATTTTATGAAACGTCTGTGAGATACTACAAACAACACAAATATAGTAATTAATACGTTGACTGTTATTTCATAGGACAGAACAGCAAAAAAGTAAATAAAATGCTGTCCACTAATGTGAGTCCAGATGGTAGTGCTACATCTTCCTTGGAGCGTATATGTTGCCATGTTCGTTTGCTGTATTGCAGCACTGCTCGGGCCAATATATAACAGACAATGTGCAAATACATTATAATTTTAAGTAAACAATCGAAAACAGATAATTGTTTTTGGAATTTTTCCTGAGTTCATGGATATCTTAATTGTCATTCTCTAAAGGACCGAGACTGCACATTGTTTTTCGATTTCTATGCCTGTGGAAAATTTTGGTACTACTACATTACGGAAAAGTTTTTTTTATAGGAATCATGTCCGACGATTACTGGTCGTTGCGTTCATATTCACTTAGTGATATTCTAACAGTTAGTTTTTGGAACTTAAAACTCACTGTTCCTCTGCGCTTTACAGATTAATCTCATGCTTGCGCGAGCTGGGTGAAACGAACGACTGCTTTCGATAGTATCGATTTGCAATCGCTTCAACAAACGTCATAATGAACAAATGCTGCAGGATAAGCATTCACTTTAATTAGTACAAAATGCTATTTTTTATTCTTTAAAATAGAGTTACTAAGAACAAGTTAAAAACGGATACTAGGTTTCACTGTCACGATAATTTTGTGTGTAGAGAGCTTTTTTTGTTTTGAAACCAAATACTTATTCGATCCGATATACATATACACTTACAACGAAGGTCATTTCATGAAGAGAAACTAGCAGTTTCTAGGATTTAATGGAACCTTCCCTTAGGCTCTTCCGGCGCATAGTAAATTTAATGCAGTTTTTAAATATTAATCTGCATGATCTCGTCATTCGAAGAATCCAAATTTCAGGTAGGGCATTTCTTTGGTAAGCAGAACACAAGTTTTTTTTCTCCCAGAATGTCAATCGCGTGCATAATTTCAGATGGCATTGTCCTTATGGGGTACATACAAGAAATGGCGAACTTCTTTTTTCCTGGCGAGTTGGAAGCTGGCCTTGCATTTGTTAATATTAATTCGCTTCTTTTTTTCATTTCAAATGACTTTTTTGTCAATACAGACATTTTTATGTTTTATGCATGCTCCTGTATTGACATTTTTTGCTGATTTGGAGCATTTTTATTTCTAATAGTGAATCTTTTCGCGACAACCGTAGGGGAAGCTCAAGAAACCGCATGATGGGTGTCAAAGGACCGATTTTGTACATTAGACCTGTTTTTTTTTGCAACCAATAATAGGCGTGATATTCTCGTTCCGTACATTAGTGCATTTTACGGGGTAGTCATGCATACAGCAGTTTTTTGGCGACAGGACGCCTTATTAGACTGCTCTTAAACATATCGAACTTGACCCCGGTGAGCCTGTCTTTTCTTTCATGTGCACTCTCTAGATCTCTGCCTGCGCTCTTGTTGCTATTTTAAGCTCCCTTACTATCCTCTTTATATAGTGACAGTTTGCAAGATTTCTTCTTTTTTCATTGTTGTCAGATTGCTATCCCCTGCGCACCTGCATAGCCATACACGTAGTCCAGCTAACACTTTCCTGGCTATTTTTAGATACGCTGCCCAGATCTTACTTTCTACGCATTCTTTTCCCTTGCGTGCTTGAAGAGCGACTTCTGCAAAGCTGGCATCTTTCCGTTTCTCCTCTTCTCGCGCCTGTTCTTTACAATAGAAGAGACTTTCATTCGACAATAGATTTCATTGGGTACCATAGGCAATACGATTTCAATTGAAAGTCTAAACGGCAGCTTTTGTTTTGTGGGTAAAAGAATCCAACGTTTGCCTCTGTTAATTTGTTTTACCCAGTAATTTGTGCCACTAAACGACAATGTAAATATTCGCAGCGTTGTGTGCTGTTGTGAAAGTTGCAAAATGAACTTTTCAAACCAACTGCTGCAATCGAAATCGTGCTTGTGCAGATTTCTTCTCTTCTTTGGGCAAGGTCGATAGACTCACTATTTTGGACAGGCAAAAAATATGGCTTGAGAATTGTGAATGCAAATAAGTTGTAGCATAAAATGAGTTCGTGCGTATACTCCGCTCATTCTTTTCGGGTATGTGACACGGAAGATCTTAGAGTAAAGGTGGAATGAAACGGAATAACTTAGAAGTTAATATATATCTAAAATATGATGTGAGAAGATGGATCTAAATGGTGACTATTTACAGAATTAGTTTTCAATTTGTTTAAAAACACTCCCAAATAGGAATCGAATATGTTTGGTAAATGTCTCAAACATTTTAATATGGACAAAGGAGAGACGGAAATATGTGAAAAAAGATAGTTAGTACTCGGTCTGTAATAGCAGTATAGCATCTCTAATGTTTGTATCTGTGGAAAAGTAGATTGAGATGCAAAGGACGAAAGCTCAAACCGAGCTGTCTGGCTCGCGTATACCGAAGTCCCGCCTGCTCGCCTGGGGCTGGCCGACGCGCGGCTGGCCTAGCCTGGCGTGCGTCGCGCCGAGGAGGCCATAATATCGGGGTGCGCAACGGGCAGAAGGGGAGGGGGAGGGGCGAGGCGTTTTCGTAATTTCACTTTACGGACGCCTTCTATTCATTGATTTTGCATGAGTTGTCACGGCGGTGGATTCAGCAGCACTGCGCCATCGCGCTGTAACCCTTTTTAATAATTTTTTTCTCGGAATTATCCGAGAAACTAATTTCAATTGGAATTTTGTAGATTTTGAAAAGGGGGCATCATAGCGTGGAAATCTATTTTAAAAAAGGCGTCAAATGCCGTTTACAGATCGTAAATCGGACATATTCAGACGTTATCAGTACAGTGTAAAATTCCCCGTGATAGTGCTGCGACTTATTGAAATTTTCCTACAAGTATTTTTGGTGCATTTGCCTTAAGGCGTGATGGCCCGTTGAGTTATCTCTTTTCCATGACTTTCAGTTCTTTTTTAAGTTCCTTTTCGGCTTCCTGGACGTTTTGTACTCTTTTATTGGAAGTACGGTTCGAAAATTATTTCACTCTGATATTTATGATGTATGTCTTATATTTATCGTTTAAAGCTATATTTTTGTAAAGTATCTGAAGTTTTTTTGAGAGCAACTGGGGAAGGTGTTCGATGTTCCTTTTCTTTTTTTCTTTATGTATGTTTCTATTATACAGTAATTTATTATTGAGGAATAATAGGCACATAGGTTTCAGTGCACATTATTTAAGGTATCATTCAATTATTGTTAATTTTTGCAAACTGAATGTAAAGTTTAATTTGCAATATCGCTGAAGCCTATACATTTCTTCTCTGTTGTTTACTAGTTGACTGATAACTGGTTATAGTGGATGTTAATCCTTTGATGGTAAGAAGCTATTGAAAAATTTTATAATTTCTTCTTTAATTGTAGGTATTTGTTGTGCGCAGAACGTTGTGTCAAGAACGTTGGTGGGCAGCCTTTCAGATAATTCTAGCAAGGTAAGCTATTTTGAGACGAGTTTTTGATTGGAATCATAACTCGTAGTAGGACTTGATGTTGCAGTACATCCATAAATGTGAATTGATACAAGTAGGTTTTATTGTACCTATTGGGTTTTGAATATTTTACTAGTAAGCAATTTAGCGGTCCTAGATATATCTGATCTCTTATTTTTCCTTCTTCTTTTTTCAGTCAATATGGAGGTCAAGATACCTGATTTTTTCAGTTCCTTTTTTCGTGTAGCAGGACTTAAAGAACAGTTATCATGGCGATGAACGACGATTAAATGGGCTGACTCGCTTAACAAAACGGCCAAAATAACTAAATTTCAAATATACAGTGTGGTTTTGGGTTCGATGTAATGACAAATGCCGGCAGACCATCATGTATTCTATTAATTTTAAGATATTATTAAATGTTTGTGTTTATACTATAAATTATGTTAATAAGAGTAAGTAGTAACATATTTAGGACCAACTACCTTCCATTTGATTAAAAATACCAACATTTGGTTCAGTATAAAGTTTAAATTACATTCGTAGTTTTAAAATACATGTAATAGACAATATGGTAACGTGACATTGAATAAACTGGCGGCATATTAGTACAGCAACGAATTTTTCAGTACACTTTAAGCCCTGCAAGCTAACATACAATAGTGCATACAATAACGTAACTTTAACATAAGTGAAAACATTATTACATAAACGGTAAAATATGAGGAACATTTTGTTCAGAATTTGCTAGAAATAAACGAGGGGATAACTACTTTTTGTCCTGGGTCATAGCATCTCATGAAGTATAAACTATACGTTACAATTACTGCAGTTAAATTGCAGTTCTAATTACTGAGTGTTCACAACTGCCCATAATTGTCCTGCAGATATGGCACATAATAGCCTTCATAAAGTGAGGAAATGGAAGTTGTTAATTAAATAGATGCTCATGGGATACCTTGCACATGCAACATGCGTACATGCAACATGGAATATTCTAAGTCATTGCAGATGACCAGTATCTTGTATCAAATGCCTTTGACTCAAAATACATACATTATTCCATTATACGTTGTAGGCGTTTCGAAAATTTTATGTTTGCATTGATGGTAACATGAAGGTAACATAACATGATGGTAACAGTGATGCTATCACGAAGGTTTGCAACAAATAAACAAACAATTGCATAATTAACGAAGATTAAATCACATTTTATTATTACAAAAATGGTAAATGATTATTATCGATAATAAAGCACCTACTACATATTGCGTGTGTGAGGTATAGATGTATTGTCTATTATATTGAGGAAGTAAAGCAAACGCTAGTGGACTGTCTCAGTAAAACTGCTGCTGAACAAAACCACACAAAATGGATTTCCAAAAAGTAGCAAGCATACTGCTCAAGAACAACAAATAAAATACATGTAACACACCGTATAACACTACAATAAATTTAATATTGTAACAAAAACAATTTTCCCGAAACCTTAAAAACCATATTATAGAATATAAGAATACACGAACAACTATTCTTTATCTACTAAGAATATCAAAATAATTTGTTCCATAGTGCAACACGTAAAAAGCAGATATGTAATAGGGTGGCCTCTTTGGAGCTTTGCTGTTGCATGAGAGCTGCCCCTAGGCAAGTGAGGCATTGAAGTGACTTTGGTAGTATATGTAGCTTGGGAATGGGCGGAATAGTGCAATCAAATATTTACTTTTTCCAAACGAAATCTATATAGTGAAAATGTATTTGAATTTTTTTAAAGTTCCTGGATATCTTACGAAACCGTACTACTCGCACAGGGCCGGAGGTTGCGTAATTGTGCGAGTGTATTAAAAATTAGTAATATGGACATGAAAAATGTTAGTTTCATGAACAGCCCGTACTCTGTTTCTCCATTACTTAAGTGGATTCTGTTGGGGATGACCGCAAAAGTTTTACCCAAACGTTTACAAGTATTTTATGCATGGATTCTATTTGAAATTATTATTTGAGGAAATGACGCTATTTATTTGCTGTATTTACTGTATCTTACTAAAAAATAAAGAGTTATAGTATGCCCAGAAAAAAATTTCTAGCTTATCGACATAATTATACATAGGTGTCTATCACGTCAGCATGAGAATATTTGACACAGGGCTACTAACCCGTAATAAAGCCAGATTATCATTATCATAAAATTATAAAATTTAACATAATATTATGAAACATAAATGGACATTTTTTAGAATTTTTAAAAATAATTTAGCCGATTAACGTTGAATCTGTTTGGGAGTGTTTCTGATCCCAACAGCATATAAAATAAATTATTTAAAACCCAAAAGAAATTAAAAAATGACATGTTTATGACACTTGTAAAATTGAACATAAAACATATTTAAAAGGATAATTTTATGTGAATAATTTCCAGTCTTGCAAAACATTATTAGCAACTGGGGTCACAAGTGACCTCAAGTTGAAAGTACAGTTGTATTATCTTCTGAAGATTTTTCATAACTCATTGGATTAATTGTATTCTTTTGTAAACGGAAATTATGTATCAATACAGACACAATGTCTCGTAATTAGGGGTGGAATTTAATGATTGTTTTCGCTTTAGAACAATGGCGTTTAGTATAGAAATCCATTTTATGTTATGAGAAAAGAAATAACCCATTTTTATGACATTTTTGAGCATTTTTGGCCGATTTCGACTATTAAGTCATTTTTTAACTTTTTACTTTACTTTTACAGCATTTTTTTCTGATTTCATCGATTTTAATATCATTTCAATGGTACTTGCTTCAAACAATATATACAATATACAATAAATATTCACCACAAATTCCTGAGCAGCGTATTTCATTTCTTGGCCCATATATTGTGAGCACTTTGTAATATAAGGTGACGTTTATCGATACCATTGTCAGTTCGACCGCGATAAACCGTTTTTCGCGATATTTTCTTTTAAAGAACAGTCCAAAGCAAACGTTTGCAAACCGATTTCACTTAAACAAAAGGAACAAGTCTAGATTACATCGGTAACATATCCAACAGCTTGAGTTGTTCATTTGAAATGGGTTTGATCAATTTTTACGTAATTTTTCTGTGTTCAAAATCCGTCCCTATTCATAATATTTGAAATGACAAGGCTAGGGAATACATAACAAAATGGTTGGGTTTTCAAATGTCACTTTGCTGATGAGAATAAACGAGAATACTCACTATCATTGACAGGAAGTGCAACTTTCCTTAACCTACGAGGATACAAAGCCTCTTTGGTATATAGTATATGTTGGGGGGTTGCCACCTTGCCAATTCCAGAAAACCGGAACCGCTGCGACCGGGGGGAGGGGGGTAATTACTGAAATCTAAAAAAATTGACGCACACTTTTATTTATTTCTTTAAAATATATTTACATATCTTTGGTTTCTAGTGATCTATAAATAATTAACATTTATTCAAAATAGTGTTACAGTCTGCTAACATTCTACTTTTTCCAGCTATACTTTTCGTTGCTCAGAGCATTTTTTAGCAGAGATATTCGATCTTGTTCAAAATGAAGATATCGAATAGCATTGCCGGGGGATTATTCTTGAAACTGTTGCGCGATGCGATTCTCGCATAATCGCTAGATGCTCTCTCTGTCTGATATGCATAGAAAGAAAGAGAGCGGATGGCGATAATCGGAAGACCAATTTTCATGTTCTGCTCTTTATCTTTCTAATGAAGAAGGAAAGGACAGATTTCTGATGAAATAGAAAAAGCTTTAAATTTTAAGTTGAAAAATCTATTTATTTTGTAAAATATTTGAAAATGTATTGAAATTGAAAAAAAAACGGAGATAATTTTTCGAAAACCGGAGACCGGAGATGAAGCTTAACAATCGGAGTCTCCGGTCTAAAACCGGAGAGGTGGAAACCCTACCTATAAGTCGTAGTTTCCCTTCAGGCTCTCATATCTACCTAACACATTTTCAAATGATTCTGAACCCTTTTATTCGTTATCCACTCAACTCATTGTTCGAAAAGACAAGTGAAACATCAAATCTGTCACAAGAGTCCCTCTATTACTCTAGAAGATAAGTTCAATAAAGCAACCGGAAATGGAAACGTGCGTCTCCTATCACGCCCTGAGCACCTGCCCAGATCGGGCTGATGCCGTCGCCGGGGGAGCGGTTGACGTCCGCCATTGTCCGCGCGGCAATTAAAACCTTCCGCGGCGGTGGCGGCGGCAGCGGTGGCGGTAGCGTCGATCGGCGCGGGCCGCCCTCCTGAGCGCAGCGCCCGGCTTTTGTCAGTCTTTGTCCCGCTTTCGCGCGCTTTGTCCCGAGGCTAATTGGCCGGCGCGCGCGGGGAGGACGGGATGGGACGGGGGAGGAGGTGGGACGGTGAGATGAGACCAAAGGGACCGGGATGGGGCGGACTCGAAGGCAGTGGGAGATCCAGATGTAGGTATGCATGTGAGAGGGGCAGTGTATACGTGTGTGTTATATATGTATTTCGCCACCATCTCTAAGAATCATCGCTAACATGTGAAGTGGTAATCCCGCAGATCTGGTTACATAAAAGAAATGGAGGAAAATTTTCCAAAGACTCATAGGTATTATGATAAAACTGCATAGGGTACAGCGCTATTTTTACTTCGAATGTGCATGCATATGAAAATACTAGTTTAGGAATCAAATACTTATCTATTCATAAAATAACCAATTGATATTTTCTCAGAATTTTTTATTTCACATCAAAATTCGTACAAATCACTAAAACTCTTAAAATATCAACTCAATAATAAATATTCTGAAATATAATAATTTGTTAACAATTTCCCCGAAAACAACAATTTTTACTTGCAATTGACGCCCCAAATTCTCAATTTCGTAAGAGTAACTATTATACAAGTGTTTCACGTACTTCATTTGTTGAAAATATTGCCATCAGGTTCGTCTACGATTGTGTTCGTACGTCTACGTAGACATTCGTCTACGATTGTGTGAACCTATTCCTGGAATGTCCACATATATCTGTCTGCGTAGCCAGGCAAAGTGATGAATTTGAAAATTCATAAAATAGTGACCGCTTGTCGCGGGTCGAGAGACGTATTTCGAATAACGAGACAAAGAGAAACAGGAAGAAATACTGCCAAAGTTGAATACGATAGGGACTCGTGTGAGAATACAAACCAATGTGCAGTGATAAGCAACCCACACACTGAGCTGAATGGCGCAAATGGACTCCAACTCAAAGAGCCTGCAACCGATAACATTGTTGAGCAGCAACAATGAAAAATATATGAGAACTGTACGGCGACACAGTCACAGAGTCCTTTGAAGCGAGCGCGGAAATGACTTATACGAGCGATCGATCGGCAGATTTTTGAATCGGGCCGTGTTCACAGGGGCGCTGGTGTTTATCGGGCAACGGTGCCTGGGAATGGACGGATACCTGTGGCATGGTGGGATGGGGACAGGGAACGAGGACGGGAAGTGCAATAGAGCAAGAAAATGCGCGACTCGGATCGAGAAGCAAAAGTAGTGTTGGTTCGGAACGGAAGTGGGTTGAGAGCACGGCGTGCGGAGGCGATATAAGAGCATAGAAGTGGACATAGGGACGGGCGGGAGAGAAGTGGCGTCTGCGCCGATGATGGCTAGCGGTGGCGACGTTCCGGCCAGTGGCGACGACGGGCGACAGTGGCAGGGAAGTGGGGCGACGGTGCTGTCCGCGAGTGCGATGTCGAGGGAGTAAGGGGTTCCTTGTTCGCAGGGGCAAGCGTTGGCGATATGAGGACGGAAAGTTAAGTTGGGCAAGAAAAGGGAAGTAGACGGGTCGGACTGAAAGCGGGTTAACCCTCGACTAAGCCCGGGACGGGTGACTGGCACTGGTGACCAAGTACGAGCGCTATGGAACGGGCCAAACTGGGGAGGGCTGGGGGGGGCCACGCGGGAACCGGTTGGGGACGGGCATGGACGCGACTCGGGTTGAGGCGAGGGGAGGACGCGGGAGTGGTACGGGGACGGTCGCAGGGACGGTCGCCGGGGACGGTCGCCGGTGACGGTCACGGGGACGGCGCCGAGGACGGGGTCGAGTTCTCGGGGCGCGGGGGTGAGGCACCGGGGCTGGAGGGTTTATGGGAGAAGGGCCGGCGGCGAGGCGGGGGCGCGTGCCCGTTGTGCCTACTGTTCTCTGTTTTCTGCGGGCGCCCTGAGGCACATGGAACGGGGCCGCGTCCCGTGTTTACACGTTGCGTTGAAAAGGGGCCTCAATGTGAGTCTCGGGGGTCGATTCAGAGGCTGGTGGAGAGATCCCACTCGAAGGTGGGGGAGGCGACGGAGGGGCGGCATGCAAGATATGTGAGGGAAGTAACTGGACGGAAATGGAAAGGTGTTAGAATATATATATATATACTATATATATATATATATGTATATATATATAATATATATATATATATATATATATATATATATTATACTATATATATTATGGTAAGGCTTGACAAATTTTGGCGAAGGTCTGGGACGAACGGGGAGAATATATGATATGGTAAAGATGGAGGTTGAATGGATTCCGACAAAACAATAAAGCAATTTCAGGGGGAATCAATAGAAACAGGGTGATGGGGACACTGATGATGGGGTCTGCAAGTTGCAAATGCCGAGATTATGGTACTGTGATATTGGGGAAGTTGGCGGTATGAAGTTGTAATAAACAGCGCAAAGTAACTGATTTAATGGAAAGGAGAAGGAGCAATTTTCAGCTGTGAGTTGATGGCAAAGATATCAATAATGGGAACATGGTGGATGATATATGTTGATGATTGGCACGAATATTTAAGGGATATCGACATTTTAATTTTTTTTAACACGATGGTTGAGCAATATAAAGAAGGGATAAAGGGATTGAAATCTGGACTTAATGTGTTCATTCTAACGAAGAGAACTTGCATCTCATATTGGCATCTAGGATATTTAAGGTAATTTACATTAGGCATTACTCAAATTTATTAGTCCTCTATATACTCTTGGAAATTTAACAGAGAAGACAAGGTTAGGAACAAAAAATAAGTGACAAGTTTTTTTATGTACATTAAAACACACGTGGCACAATCAAATCGAAAAACTAATATGAATGAAGTAGGCTCTTCTACCATCGAGGCAGCAGATAACATAGGTTCTTCTTAAACCTCGATCAGCTGGGATTGCGCTTATTTCAATTGGGATCTTGAGGCCAAATTGTAACGAAACTCTCGATTTGATAACTCAACGTCCAGCTGGCAGTGCAATAAAGTCACTCTAGTTAATGGAAGTATAGATGGAATTTGCGGACAGCGTGAGCGGTGGGCTGAAGGTTCTAATGAGTCGCACTGCGCCTGCCAGGGTGAGGACTTCGTCAAGGCTCGTATTACTCGGTGGGCGGCGTAGGCTGGCAGCGCCGTAACTTTGTTTTTCCGAGGCCGCGGGGCGGGGGATCATTTGGAAGCGTTTTTGTTTTCGGTCGCTCTCCCCTACAGACGTTGTCGTCTTCATAGTTAATTGCTCATTTGGATCCGCTTTAATACAGTATTTTACGCTTCAATTGCGCTCACTTTGGCAATCACAAGGCCGGTAAATGTATTTGGGGTGATGTTTTGCGTGACGCTTCGATTTGAAGCACTTATTTGTTTTTTAAAAAATGAATTTAAATGTCAAACCTTACTCCTTTTGCTTTTGTTACGGATATGCTTCCTTGTATTAGATTTCAACTTACCATTGTAAAATCTTGGCACGTTGTCAACCTTTTGGGAAATGTTTAATACTTTTTGGTACGAAATGTTCTTAGTGAAATTAAAAAAAAAATACGGGTTAAAAATATTAAGTTGTTCTCTGAAGAAATGAACATTTTCTTATAAACATCATTATTAATATAAGCCACACGAGATGAATCAATTTGTATTTTAATCGTTTGTTCACGTTTGAACAGCATTACTCTTTGGACGCGCTCGCTTTTGGACGCACTACAAGTTTGGACAGCGGCACTCTTGAAGCATCTCTTTTTAGCTTTCCTTTCGTTTACGAAGGAACTTTTAAGTAGAGAAAGGTTATGTTTTCTACGTGAAAAACGCGACGTGTGAAACACTGATTGACAAAGCTCCTGATAAGAAAAAGTGGATAAACCCCAGATGCCTAAATTAAGAAACCAACATCCTTTAACACGGTGGTGTGGGTCAAAGCTCTCTTTGTGGTCCTTGATACCGAAAAATCGATCACGGCGAAAAAACGTCTGTCCCGTGCTGTGAACACACGCTAGCGCTGAAACCGTTTAACGATTTTCTTCAAAATTGATATTCCGTAATTCGATTTTGCTGATATCGCGGCTTTGAAACCGATATTATTATTGGGAGGGGGGGTACTTTTCATCCAAGCCACTGGGAATCTATAATTTTTTGATGAAAATTTTTGGTTGATTGGATAGTCTGAACGACATTTAAAAACCGTGCGGTCTCTATGTTGGTTGAAAACTTTGATTTTTGACAATTGAAAAAAATCAGATATTTATTCGGCCTCTTCCTGCAACTACAAATAGAAGATAGAATTTTGTTCCTTAATGAAATAGTTTCATGCAAACACAAGTTTTCAAATAAAGGTCATGTTTGAAATTCTTTGAACGGATTATTTTTTGTAGTAATTTGGCGTCAATGATAGTCGCCCGCTCTGAAATAACTGCGCTCCTGATCGTCATTATAGTGTTTTGAGGCAGCGGATGCTACTTAGAATGTGTATAGTAACCATTTCATATTTCTTTTGTTCGTTTCTTACATTGGAGCTTTTGTTATACGTATAAACTAATATTTTCGACATTATTTTAAACTTTTTAAAAAATAAATATAAAATAAAATTAACGCTTCAGTCTCAATTTCGCTGTTTGATGTCTAACGGAAGTAGTCAATATTTTCATATTTCAGTTTATTATATAATTTTATTATAGTTTGTATTATCTTTATGCTATTTCATTCTCAAAATTGGCGTTTTTTAATTGTGTTAAATTCGAAAAGAAATAAATGCGATGTCATTGTGTTATTGTTAACTGTATTTTAAAGCACCCGATAACACGTTAATGACGGCTGCTTATTTCATTGGCAGAAATAGGAAAAAAAGAATACTTTTTCATATTAAATGTAGAATATTGGCAATTACCATAGTGATTAACAATACTATTATGTATTATTTTTATCTATTGTTATCCAACGCTGACAGTCATAGTAATTAATTTGTATAACTTTAGTTATTTTACTTTCTGCATTCTGCCTATTTTTCGCTACCAAATGTTCTTCCGATTGAAATTTCACATGAGACTGTCCAGGAATGCGAGCCCGTTGTCTTTGGTGAAAGGCAAACGATTTTCGCTCTGGAGCCACCGAGTTGCTCCGAACACTCTTTGTTCAACCTGTAATTACACATCGAGAACGAATTTTGTTGTTGCAGGAAGCACCAAGTAGACTCCGGCGCAAGGCAACAGTCTTCCACGCCTGCGAGGTACGTGTCTCATAGCAATAAGAACATGCTTATTACCCGAGAGTGCCGTGTGTGTTTTTCGAAATGGAATAATGCAATATGTAGCCCCAAAATATTTTTTTTTGTCAAGCGTTTGTACTTTTTTTAATTTTATTAATTATAAAAATAGTTATGTTTTAAAAGTGAATTTTTGATTATCTGCTTAATTTAAACGCTAATTCTTGTATAGTCGCATACTATCGAATGAGTTTTTCTATACTGTTTCTTCTCAGTGTTAAAAATTTAATATATATTATTTAGTTTGTTAAGAAACGAAAATTTTGCCTAGAGCCTTCTTTGGTTAATGTAGATAATGATCAGATTAAGCGATATTTCCGGTTTTAAAAATATTTTGTAAGCAGATCAAATTTTTATCCGTCTATATATTCTAATGTACTTCTGTTTTATTCACGCTATTCTAACTTGTCTAAGTGGTTAATTGCTCTGAAATGCTGAGCCAATTCTTATACGAATGCATTTAAAACTTCAGAAAAATCCTATATTCTACGCACACCACACATAATATTTAAGATGTTTGAATGTATGAAGAACAGATGTAGAAATTCACTCACACGCTTACGCAATACATTGTACATTCATTTAAAACACCATTGCCAGACGACATTAAACGATTAAATTTAATTGAAAAGTTTAAGTCATAAGTAACAATCTTTTCTGCTGCACAACTGTTTCTGATACTAATTGGAGACTCTATCGGCATCCGAAAGAAGGGGGGGGAGTAATATTACTTTTAACAACTACTTTTAAGCACATTATTTTGCATTTGGATTGTAATAATTCTGGATAGAAAGCTGTAACAAGTATTGTAACTTCCGCTTCTTGGGTCAATGACTCGTAACCCATCTCGATCAGTTGACCTCCAGTTTTCTCTGATCCTTGAGAAAAGGCTAGATTCCCTTTTGTTTGCTTTCTGAACAAATAAATGTTAACTTCCATTTAGCTTCTACCCAACACGTCACACACAGTTTTTAACTGTTTTTAACATTAATAATAAAATAAAAATAAAATAAAATAAGATAAAATAAAATAAAATAAAAATAAAATAAAAATAAAATAAAATAAAATAAAATAAAATAAAATAAAATAATAAAATAAAATAAATAATAATAAAATAAATAAAATAAAATAAAATAAAATAAAAATAAAATAAAATAAAATAAAATAAAATAAAATATAAATAAAATAGAAATAAAATAAATAAAATAAAAAAATAAAATAGAAATAAAATAAAGATAAAAATAAAATAAAATAAAATAAATATGAAGCAAAATACGTAGTTCCTTTTTAATTCCATAGTTTCCGAAAAAATTCACCCACTTTATATTTGCGTAGGAATAACTCCTTTAAATTGAGACAAAGGCACACGATTTTAGTGAGTTTGTACCGGTACAAAGAATAATATGAATTTTACAGAGACTTCGACCGACATTTGGGAAGAAACTTGTGAAGCGACATACTGTAGTTGCTTTTCCTCATGCATTCTTGTAACCTGATTGATTCATAATGTGAAATTAAACGTGGTACACTTTATTACATACCCGTATTAGTGTCGATAGCAAGGTTTCAAATAAGGTTTTGTACGATACAGTGATATCTCCATTCGCTGATAAAAAGTATTTGCGGCTCCATACGCATTTACAATCTTAAGTATGTCGTTCATAAATAGTAAATAGTGTGGACAGTCTCAAGTCCCACTGCGCACTAATTAACAATTTTCCGTTTTATATTATTTCAGGTTACTTGGCGCATGAATTTTGATTATTGAAAGGGCACCGCAAAATTCATATTTTTTTTGCAAGAATTGTTTTTTTTGCTATTGCTGTAGCCCTGTTTTCCTTTCTGGTCAGAAAATATACATATTTTTGCTGTGGTTTGCAACTTTCAAAAAGTATCTGTTAAACGAATTGTTTAAAGGCGTTTGCGGTGTGATTGAGATGTGTCCATATAGGCCTGATCCCCATCTGTCCCATTTTGCCATGCTGCGTTTTCTTAGTTTGGTCTATAACTATTCTGAGTCTGTTACGTACGGTAGGTGAAATGTTTTTAAGTAGTAAATTTGCTTTATTTGTTGTGTTTTGTGTTGTCTTCAACATTGTAACAATTGCATGTAACAAAAGGAAGGTAGTACTTAAATTCTGTTTTTTCGTCTTCTTTCAACAAAGTACAATTTTCTGTTACATGTAAGTAACCTGGTAGTTTTTTTGATACTGCGATTTTTTAAAAATTAACTCAATTGGTTAATTTGACCTTCCATTTTGTAAAAAATTCGCACGTATAATCATTCAATATTTTTTCTTGCACATATGCACAAAATAGTTAAAAAAAGGAATGTCAAAATGTGTATAAACTCGAGTGGCACTTCAAACATAGAAAATAAAATTCAAAACATTTCATTAGTCAAGTTAGAAAAGCGAGAAGAAGACATGTGATTGGTATGGCCTTAGAATACAAATTTCGGGTTTCCTTAATCTGTATAGATTCAACATAGATTATTTATTGTATTCAGATAGACTAACTCAATGTTGAACTTG
>BOPP01000099.1:1064310-1077868 GCA_017312745.1 Gryllus bimaculatus
GTGGCAGGGGAAGTGGGGCGACGGGTGCTGTCGCGAGTGATGTCGAGGGAGTAAGGGGTTCCTTGTTCGCAGGGGCAAGCGTTGGCGATATGAGGACGGATAGAAGTTAAGTTGGGCAAGAAAGGGAGTAGACGGGTGGACCTGGAACGGGTAACCTCCGACTAAGACCCGGGACGGGTGACCTGGCACTGGTGACCAAGTACGAGCGCTAGGACGGGCACTGGGGGAGGCGCTGGGAGGGGCGCCAGCGCGGGAACCGGCTTGGGGACGGGCATGGACGCGGACTCGGGTTGAGGCGAGGGGACGGACGCGGGGATGGTCACGGGGACGGTCGCAGGGGACGGTCGCGACGGTGGAGGTCGCCGGGACGGTCACGGGGACGCGACGCCGGACGCGGACGGGTTCTCGGGCGCGGGGTGAGGCACCGGGATGGACGGGTTATGGGAGCAAGGGCCGGCGCGAGGCGGGGGCGGCGTGCCCGTTGTGCCTACTGTTCTCTGTTTTCTGCGGGCGCCCTGAGGACATGGACGGGGCCGCGTTCCCGTGTTTACACCGTGCGTTGAAAAGGGGCTCAATGTGAGTCTCGGGGTCGGATTATGAGGGCGGTGGAGAGATCCCGATCGAAGGTGGTGGGAGGCGAGGAGGGGCGGCATGCAAGATAGTGAGGGAAGTAACTGGACGAAATGGAAAGGTGTTAGATATATATATATATATATATATATATTATATATGTATATATATATATATATATATATATATATATATATATATATATATATACTATATATATCTATAGGTAAGGCTTGACAAATTTTGGCTGAAGGGGTCTGGGACGAACGGGGAGAATATATGATATGGGTAAAGATGGAGGTTGAATGGCATTCCGACAAAACAATAGCAATTTCGGGGAATCATAGAAACAGGGTGATGGGGAACTGATGAGGGGTCTGCAATTGCAAATGCCCGAGATTATGGTAGCTGTGATTATAGGGAAGTTGGCGGGTATGAAGTGTAATAAACAAGCCAAAGTATGATTTTAATGGAAAGGAGAAGGAGCCAATTTCAGCTGGGAGTCTGATGGCATAAATATAAAATGGGAAGAATGTGGGATGAATATATTTGATGATTGCACGAAATAATTGTAGGGAATATCGACCATATTAATTGTTTTACACGATGGTTGAGAATATAAAGAAGGGATAAAGGGGAATTGAAATCTGGAAATCTTAATGTGTTCATTCTACGAAGAGAAATTGCATCTCATTGGCATGCTAGATATTTAAGGTAATTTCATTAGGAATTACTCTAAATTTATTAAATCCCTTTCTCTTGGAAATGTTAACAGAGAAGACAAGGTTAGGAACAAAAAATAAGTGACAAGTTTTTTTATCTACATTAAAAACACACATGGCCACACAAATCGAAAATCACTAAATACTGATGTAGTAGGCTCTTCCACCATCGAGGCACAGATACATAGGTTCTTCTTACATTCGATCAGCTGGATTGCGCTTATTCAATTGTGATCTTCAGGCTCAAAAATTGTAACGAAACTCTCGATTTGATATCCACGTCCAGCTGGCAGTGGCAATAAAAGTCACTCTAGTTAAATGGAAGTATAGATGGAATTTGCGGACAGCGTGAGCGGTGGGCTGAAGGTTCTATGAGCTCGCACCTGCGCCCTGCCAGTCGGAAGACTTCGTCAAGGCTCGGTATTACTCGGTGGGCGGCGTAGGCTGGCAGCGCCGTAATTTGTTTTCTCGGAGGCCACGGGGCGGGGGATCATTTGGAAGCGTTTTGTTTTCGGTCGCTCTCCCTACAGACTTTCGTCTTCATAGTTAATTGCTCATTTGGGATTCGCTTTATAAATATTTTACCCTTCATTGCGCTCATTTGCAATCACAAGGCCGGTAAATGTAATTTTGGGTAGATGGTTTTGCGTGACGCTTCGCATTTGAAGCACTTATTGTCTTATTTAAAAAATGAATTTAAATGTCAAACCTTACTCCTCTTTGCGTTTTGTTACAGATAATGCTTCCTTTGGTTTAATTTCACTTAATTGTAAAATCTTTGCACGGTTGTCAACCTTTTGGGAAATGTTTAATAACCTTTTGTACGAAATGATTTTAGTGAAATTAAAAAAAAATACGGGTTAAAAATATTAGTTGTTTCTGAAGAAAATGAACATTTTTCTTATAAACATCATTATAACCACAAGATAATCAATTGTATTTTAATCGTTGTTCACGTTTGACACATTACTCTTTTGGGCGCGCTACGCTTTTGGACGCACTACACTTTTGGACACGGCACTCTTTTGAAAGCACTCTTTTTTTACTTTCTTTCATTTACGAAGGAACTTTTTAAGTAGAGAAAGTTATGTATTTCTATGTGAAAAACGGCGACGTGGAAAAACTATTACAAAGCCCTGATAACGAAAAAGTGGATAAACCCTGATGCTAAATTTAGAAACCAAAATCCTTTAACACGTGGTGTGGTCAGAAGCTCTCTTTTGTGGGTCCTTGATACCGAAAAATCGATTCACGGCGAAACGTCTGTCCGTCTGTGAACAACGCTAGCGACTAAACCGTTCAAACAAATTTCTTAAAAATTTATATTTCGTAATCGATTTGGCTGATATCGCGGCTTTGAAACCGATATTATTATTGGGGGGGGGTACTTTTCATCAAGCCACTGGGAATCTATAATTTTTGATGAAATTTTGTTGATGGATAGTCTGAAAGACATTTAAGAAAACCGTGCAGGTCTCATGTTGGTTGAAAACTTTGATTTTTGGACAATTGAAAAAAATCAATATTTATTCGGCCTCTTCCTGCAACTACAAATATGAAGATAGAATTTTTTCTTAATGAAATATGTTCATCAAAAACAGAGTTTCAAATAAGGTCATGTTGAATTCTTTGAAACGGATTATTTTTGTAGTAATTGGGCGTCAATGATAGTCGCCCGCTCTGAAAATACTGCGCTCCTTGATCGTCATTATAGGTGTTTTGAGGCAGTCGGATGCTACATTAGAATGTGTATAGTATTTCATATTTCTTTGTTCGTTTCTTACATTGGAGCTTTTGTTATACGTATAAAACTAATATTTTCGACATTATTTTAAACTTTTTAAAATAAATAGAAATAAAATTTAACCTTCAGTCCCAATTTTCGCTGTTGGATGCTACGGAAGTAGTCAATATTTTCATATTTCATTTTATTATATAATTTATTATATTTGTATTATATTTATGCTATTTCATTTCAAATTGCGTTTTTTAATTGTGTTAAATTCGAAAAAAATAAATGAGATGTCATTGTTGGTTATTGTTAACTGTATTTTAAAGCCACCCGATAACACGTTAATGACGGCTGCTTTTCATTGGCAGAAATAAAAAAAGAATACTTTCATATATATGTAGAATATTGCAATACCATAGTGATTAATAATTACTATTATGTATTATTTTTATCTATTGGTTATCCAACGCTGACAGTATAGTATTATTTGTTAACTTTTAAGTATTTTACTTTCTTGCATTCTGCTTATTTTTCGCACCAAATGTTCTTCGATTTGAAATTTCACATGAGACTGTCCAGGAATCGAGCCCGGTTGTCTTTGGTGAAAGGCAAACGATTTTCGCTCTGAGCCACGAGTTGGCTCCGAACACTCTTTGTTCAACCTGTATTACACATCTGACGATTTTTGTTGTTGCAGGAGCACCAAGTAGACTCCGGCGCAAGGCAACAGTCTTCCACCCTTGGCGAGGTACGTTCTCATAGCATAGAACATGCTTATACCCGAGAGTGCCGTGTGTGTTTTTCGAAATGGAATAATCAATATGTAGCCCCAAAAATATTTTTTGTCAGCGTTTGTTACTTTTTTAATTTTATTAATTATAAAAAATAGTTATGTTTTAAAGTGAATATTTTTATTGCTTAATTAACGCTTAATTCTTGTATATCGCATACTATCGGAATAGTTCCTATACTGTTTCTTCTCACTGTTAAAATTAATATATTATTATTTAGTTTGTTAAGAACAGAAATTTGCCTAGAAGCTTCTTTGTTAATGTAGATAATGATCAGATTAAGCGATATTTCGGTTTTAAATATTTTGTAAGCAGATCAAATTTTTATCCGTCTATATATTCTTAATGTTACTTCTGTTTTATTACGCTATTCTAACTTGTCTAAGTGTGTAATTGCTCTGAAATGCTGAGCAATTCTTATTGACGAATGCAATTTAAACTTCAGAAAAATCTATATTCTACACACCACACCATAATATTTTAAGATGTTTGAATGTATGAAGAA
Source organism: Gryllus bimaculatus (assembly GCA_017312745.1). NCBI lineage: Eukaryota > Metazoa > Arthropoda > Insecta > Orthoptera > Gryllidae > Gryllus > Gryllus bimaculatus. The sequence goes on from BOPP01000099.1 coordinate 1,068,631, forward strand.
CAGATGTAGAAATTCACTCACACGATACACAATACATGTACATTATTTAAAACACCTTTTGCCAGACGACATTAAACGATTAAATTTAATAGAAAAGTTTAAGTCCTAAGTAAAATCGTTTCTGCTGCACAACTGTTTCTATACAATTGGAGACTCTATCGAGCAACCAAAAGAAAAGTAATATTAATTTTAACTACTTTTAGCACATTATTTGCCATTTGGATTGTATAATTCTGAAGAAGCTGTAACAAGTATTGTACTTCAGCTTCTGGGTCAATGACCCCCATCTCGATCAGGTTGACGTCCAGTTTCTCTGATCCTTGAGAAAAGGCTGAGATGTACCCTTTTGTTTGCTTCTGAACATAATAAATGTAACTTCATTTTAGCTTCTACCCATAGCACGTCACACACAGTTTTTAACTGTTTTTAACATTAATAATAAAATAAAATAAAATAAAATAAAATAAAATGAAGCAAATACGTAGTTCTTTTTAATTCCAAGTTTCGAAAAAATCACCATCTATATTGCGTAAGGAAATAACCCCTTAATTAACAAAGGCACACATTTTAGGTGAGTTGTACGTCCTAAAATAATATGAATTTACAGAGGACTTTCGGCACATTTGGAAGAAACTTTGTGAGAGCGCACATACTGTAGTTGCTTTTTCTCATGCATTCATTGTATTGATTGATTCATAATGTGAAATTAAAGGGTACACTTTTATTACATACGTATTAGTTCGAAGCAAGGTTCAAAGGTTTTTTGTACGATACAGTGATTCTCCATTTCTGATAAAAGTATTTCGGCTCCACCATTTAAATTTTAAGTGTCGTCATAAAATATGTATATGGGACATCTCAAGTCCCACCTGCGCTAAACAAATTTTTCGTTTTATTATTTCAGTTACTTGTGCATAATTTTGATTATTGAAGGGCACCCAAAACTTAATTTTTTTTGCAAAATTGTTTTTTTCTATTCTGTAGCCCTGTTTTTCTTTCTGTCAGAAAATATACATATTTTGCTTGTTTGAACTTTCAAAATACTTTTAACGAATTGTTAAACGTTCGGTGATGAGATGTTCCTTAGCCTGTCCCCTCTGTCCCCTTGCCATGCTGCGTTTTCAGTTTGTTATAAATATTCTGAGTCCTGTTACGTACGGTAGGGAATTTTTTTAAGTAGTAAATTTTGCTTATTGTTGTGTTTGTGTTGCCTTCAACATTGTAACAATTGAATGTAACAAAGGAAGGTAGTACCTAAAATTCTTGTTTTTCGTCTTCTTTCACAAAGTACATTTTCTGTTACATAAGTAACCTAATGTTTTTTTGATACTCGATTTTTAAAAATTACTATTGGTATTTGACCTATCCATTTTGTAAAATTCGCACGTATAATCATTCAATTTTTTTCTTGCACATATCACAAAATAGTTAAAAAAAGAATGTCAAAATGTGTATAAAATCAGTGCACTTCAACTATAGAAAAAATTCAAAATCATTAGTCAATTAGAAAGCGAGAAGAAGACATGTGTATTGGTATGGCTTAGAATAAAACTTTCGGGTTTCCTTAATCTGTATAGATTCAACATAGATTATTTATTGTATTCAGTAGACTTTACTTAATGTTGCACTTTCAAAATATTGGTCCTATAGAATCACCTAAATGCAAGTATCAACGGAACCTAAAATGCACTTTATTATACATTTCTGAAATTGCTCGTGTCAGCGTAATGTTGTTCTATTAAACACTGGCAATTACGCAAATGCATTCGGTCTCATTAAATAATTCGTGATATTAAATTTATAAGCTTATTTACTAATGAGCCAATCCGCTTTGTTGTTTAAATGCCCTATACAGAAATTTCCATTGTTCAGTTGTCGTTTACTGTATTAATTACATTGCAGTAATCATCACGTCGTACGGGATAAACGAAACACTTTTTGAAAAGAACATCAGAATTCAGTATACACAAAATTTACTAATGTCAAAAATGTAAAAGGAAACAGAGAAATTGGAAACTACTATCAACTTTTACAAGTTCATTTCTGATAACAATTGTGATTATAAAGCTCTTATAGATCATACAAAAGAAACGTTGCCGTAGATGAAAATCAAATATGAAAGACATGTTTTATGATAAATATTAAATGACACTATAAGTTTATTCGTACCTCGAGCATTATAGATAACTTGACATTGAAAGTATTTTAACAACGCAATCTTTTGGTCAGAAAATATTCACATTCGTTAATTATCATAATCTTCATTCTTATTTAGTACCATTGTTCTTGAGTGTCCTTAATCATATTTTTCATATTTTTTTCGATCATTTAATGGTGTATCTAGCTTATTGATTAACTGTACTTTCATAACGCATTTATGTCTAATTCATTAACGTATCGTAGATTCGCCGAACTTCAGTACAAAAGCTTACGAAGTCGACTTCAAATAGCATCCAATTTCAATTGCAATATACTCCTATTGAGGTATGGAAAGTACATGTGTCTGCAAATGCCTGGGTGTATGCTGATGGCCATGCTGATATTTATGCGATGAATATAGTTTTATAGATAAAAACGCAATGAAATTTTGCGGGACAATGTACTCATGTGCTTAGTATCCAATGCTAAGAAGGAATCGATTTAAATTTCATCCAATCCCAGTTGTCTTTTAGCAAGAAATTATCAAATATTCTTGTCAGTGTAATGCACGCTAAGTGCTATTGCTATCTATATTTCATTTATTTTTCCATTTATTTCTTTAAAAGCCAACATTGCATTCTTCTATGAAAACAAAATATTAAAGATATTCAAACGTAGAAAATTTTAACGTGCAGAAATTAATGAGAAAATATACAATTCAACGTCCAAAAATTGTTAAAAAGGAGGAAAACATTTGAAAACACTTGTGATGCGTATACATTGCTGTGTGACGATGAGAACATTCACTTCTCAGGTTGAGAAGACCGGAATATTGCATGGAGATGTCTAAGTGCTAACCACACGTACCCTCAACTCATGGCCGCGAGGCAGAGACGTCACCGGTAGGCCTGACCCCGTTCACGGGCTGTCTCGCCAAGTATATACATACATACATCATTAAATTATCTTTTACTTTGGTAGAATAATTGGATATCATCGCTAAAAAGTTTGGAGCGCTGAAAAAGGCAAATTTAACTTTTAAAAAAGCATCTCATACTGTGCCGACTGCGTTACATTTTGATTGTAAAACTACTCAGTAATTGATCTTCCAACAATGTGGCCGAATTTTAATTTTTCCCCCCAGAAATTTTCTGTTACGTTCTGATTGACACGCCAATTTTCCATCAACAGACGTTTGCGCTGTGCCCTCTCATTTTCTGTCGCAATACGTCTTTAATTTCTGTGCGGACTAGAGATTCACATTGCTGAAGGTGAATTGAATTAGACACGAGATACAATTATTATATAATTGTAAGTATAATTTACTGACGTATTTAGCTATGAATGTGTGTTTTGAGCCATGTTATAGAGGTAATTTATTTTGCATTTATTTATTGCAAAGTGATTTATCATTGACAGTTATCAAAGTATATGTCATTGACACTTCAGTAAAATCTATTCCAAAAATTAACGACGTTTATGTTAATATTGATATACAATATTCAGTTAATCTAAAAAAAATACATTTTATTGGAAATTTTAATAATTATAATATTGCTTTAATTGCTTGTAGAAGCTGTAAAGAACCTTGTTAATTATATTTTGCACATTTTATTTTCTCGCTCCGCAGTAGAGAGAAAGTTATGTAATGCAGCGTGAAAAACGGTTTTGGTAGAAAATCTCTTATTACAGGACCCTGGTAACGAAAAAGTGGATAAATCCAGTTACTAAATTTAGAAAAAGTGCTCTCCTCTAACACGTGTTGTAGCCGGAATACATGTTTTGTGGATCCTTGATACGGAAAAATTGAATGAAGGCAAAACGTCCCTCTGTGAACTGAGCTTCCGGAAAAACCTTCAGTAGATTCAGTTTCTTCAAAACTGATGTTTCTCAATCCATCTGGCTGATGTCACGACTTCTTAAATTTGAAACCGATTTTGGCAGGTACTTTACATAAAGCGCCTGGGACATTTTCGGAATTTTAAAAAAATGACTCCATCGTTTTTTATTAAATTTTGTTGTTGGATAGTGTGAAGAACGTTTACGAGAATTGTGCAAGTTTCATGTTCATTAAAAACTCTGATTTTTAGAGAATTGCAACATTTTTTCGAAATTTTCCTACAACTAAAATTTTAAAGATAGAATTTTTCTCTTAATGAAATCAGTTCCTTAAAGATAGATTTTGAAATTAGGTTACATACAATTTTTCGAAAATTTGAGTACTTTTGCGAGACTTTTGAAAATTTTGCGAGAAAATTAAGGAGGGAAAGTATGAACTGTCTGAGCACAAATAGTTTTTATCATAGTTGTTTTAGAGTCTTGAGTACGTTTTCTTAGAATAAAATGATAGTTGCTTATGGACTATTATTTCAGTATTATAAATACATAATAACCTACGTAGTACGAGATGGATGTAACAGCTGAAACTTCAAACCACTCAAAAGTTCACAGAGATAAGATAAACATTTTTACTATTTGTAATAGTAAAAAGAGAGCAAGGAAGAAGGGAGAAGCGAAAAAGAAATAAAATGGAGTGACACTACAACTCTACGGCACGTACCGCTTCAGTATCCCTACGCGCCAGTGCGCGATGTTACGAGCGGCGCAAGTAATCTCGAGATAAACGAGTGTCAATTGCACGTCCTCTTTAACTTTGTAATTAATTTTAAAACTCGTACATCAAAGGGCGAGGAATTAGCGTCGCTCTTGACGCCCTTAGAGCATCGCGGGCAAAGGAATTTTCGGCCGGGTGGGCAGACAGGAAGACGGGAGCACAACGGAGTCACTTCCCTTCCCTCAGGAATTAATGAGCGCGGGGTCTGGCGGGAGCCTTCGAAGCATGCGCGAAAGAAGTCTGTTCGAGGGCTAGAGGGAGCACGCGAAGTCTGTGGCGCCAAAAGCGGAAGAAACACAGCGGCAGGTTAGAGGGGATCAAACGTTAGATCACCCACGGCTGTACGAAGGATATGGAAAGAATACGAAGACTGTGACGATGAGAACGGAATAAACACAGCGGGAGGTTAGAATTATCAAACGTTAGATTACCCACGGCTCTCCGAGGGATAGGGAAAGCTTAATAAGACTGTGACGCCGAGAACGGAATAAACACAGCGGGAGGTTAGAAATGATCAAACGTTAGATCACCCACGGCTGTCCGAGGGACAGGGAAAGCACACGAAGACTGTGATACCGAGAATGGAATAAACACAGCGGGAGGTTAGAGGTGAACAAACGCTGTATGCTAGATCAAGCGGCAAATGTAGTTGTAGTCTTAAGCTGAAACTTGGTAGGCCATTAAGTTACAGCTTTGAAAACTGAAGAGGAAACTGTAGCGGATTTTAGACACCAGCTTAGGTTTTATTTTATTTTTCGTGTTTTCGGGCGTGCAAACTGCTATGGTCATTAGTTCCGTAAGTGTACTGCAAGCTTTTATCACGGAAAAGAGATTACACTAATATTTGTATTGATGGAAACGTTCATTTATGCAGTGTAAACGTACAGAGACATGCTACAGAACGAAAGATATGACGAAACTCTGGAACATATTCAAAATAATATGTGAAATTAATGTTACATTATTTTAAAGAAAAAATCTCTAGTTTCAGTGATATTTGATATTTTTCTTGTATAAAGTCGCGAATCCTAGATTGTACACATGACTGTAGTATAACCCTTGTATAACAACGTTAATAAATATACTCTTGCAGCCTTTTGTCTCACAATTTTGAATATTGAAGTTGACTGAACTACTTTCGGGTTCAGTCTACTTGGTAATTAGCTTAACTCTTATCATTAAACAGCTGAGTGAAAGAAATGTTGATTAGAAATAGTATTAAATCAATTGATTTGCATTTATGGTTCGTTTACGCACATATTTTTGTCTTGCTGCAATTGAATACGAATACGATTAATGATAAAGTTTCATTCAACATCATACCTGTCTTTTTATTACTACTATAATTTACTACTATAATTTAATACTATTACATCCACAGTTTATAATAAGAGTTATAATTTCATCGTAATATAATTTCAGATCGTAAATTTCGGATGTCTCGGTTCTCTCTGCCTGTCGCACTTCGTCTCCTAGTGCGGGTACCTGGAAAGCGTGAAGGTTTACAAGACCGTTTGAAGGTGCAACGGTGGCGAGTTGGAGGCAACTGGCCACTCCTCTTGGGAACGCAGGGAGCTTCTTGGACCGGAAGCGGAAGTGCGGCGGGCGCTGCAAACTTGTGCGTCGAGACGGAGTTGGTTCTCACGCGACATGGCACGGGCACTGCCCGCAACTCGTTAGGGGGCCTCATTCTCCCTTCCTCCCGCCACACTGCCTCACCTCTTCTTCCAGCCCGTCTTCACTCGCCTCCGACCCGCCTCCGACCCGCCTCCGACCCGCCTTCGACCCGCCTCCGACCCTCCACTCCCTCTCCACTCGATTCTCGCCCCGCTCTCCTTCTTTCCCCGCCAATCCTCATCGCTCTCACAGCTTCCCTCGGATCTTCTCCATCTGCGAGGCGCGACGGCCCTGCTGCGTCTCCTTCCCGCCCGCGCCTTCGGTGCCGACTGGCGCGCGGCGTTCGGAACTCGATAATTCCGGCGCTCCGCAACTTGTTTGCGAGTCGTGAGGACGCGCTCTGCGGAGGACGAGCAGGCGCGGGTTGGGGTGAGGGCGCGATCGGACACCGCACGCCTACGTCGTAGTTTCTTCATTTGTATATATGTACTGGGCGCGACAGCCCGTGGTCGGGCTGAGGCCTACCGTGACGTCCCTGCCATGGATTAAGGAGGAACATGTGGTTAGCACGTATATATCCCCACGACATGACAATTTTCTCATCGTCGCACAGCAACATATACTGTGATATTGCAAAGAAATCTCACTCTATAATAAATTCGAATTCTGCACTTCAAAGAATGTAATTGGTGTGAGAATAAAACTTTCGAAAATTTTTCCTGAATCTAGTCTTTTTGAGCACCTGGCGTCTGGGCTATTCTTTCAGTTTCTCCAAGTGCTCTTCCTGATTTCTTTGGTCGCCATATTCTGTTCGTTCCATTTTTAACATACATTATCCGAAATATTTATTCTAACTTTCTTGCTGTTCATTGATTGCCCTTTACCCCCTGCATTTATTAAATTTCTCTGCGTATTTTTGTCATTGTGTCACTATTTTATTATTCATGTGCAATTTATTTGTTCGATTCAATTATCGTCTTTTCTTCAAACTCCTTCCCATTTTCTGTTGATAACTTTACCTCCTTGTGTGCTCTCTACAGAGGTAGAGCTCTTGTGTCCGTGTCGGTAACATGCAAATGGCCGGGTCTTTGTGAGCAACGGCAATAACTATCATAGACGGTAGATAAGCTAGTCAGTACATAAACTAGTGGTTAAAAGTTCCGTGACTTGTTTATGCCCGTTTCTTTACTGTGAAATAAATATTTTTTTAATGAGAGAGGCAAAAGGAATGTTTTACCGTTCTTCTGACATAAATCATTTACGAAATAATTATCGTAAGTCATCTTTTTAAATTAGGAGACTGAAGTTTATTATACGAATATCGTAGAACGTATGCGTATTATCCGTTTCGTAAAAATTCGAAAGTATTGCAATTAAAAAAAACCCAAAACTATTCATTGCTTCAAATATTACAGACTGGCGATAGTAGTAGTTAGTAGGATCCTAAAAATAATTAGTTCCATTGTGTTCTACAAACTCTTATTACGGACTCATCTGTTTCGGAAAGCTTTAGTTTAGATATTCAAAGGGGATTCATTTGTTTGGAGCTCTTATTGTTGGGTTCGCCTAAACCTGCGCCAGGAGTGACAAGATTAAAAATTAAAAAAAGAATATGGGAAGAAGAAAAAATAATGAGAATCAGGTTTATAATATGACGGAAAATACGGCTAAAAGAGGAAAATCTCACACGTTCTCTTCAATATTTTTCTGATCGTCGCAGGAAACCGAACCCTCTTCTCCCCACTGCAGTGACACTAGGAGCAGCCACATCCTCACGGCGCGCCTGAGGCAGTATGCAAATGCTTGGCTCTGCGTGAGCGTCGGCGATGATTATTGCCCCAGCGCGGACTAGCGCTGCTGTGCAACCGCAGCACACCGTTGCCGCCACCGCCGCCGCCGCCGCCCCCCAAGTCGTCGTCGCCGCCGCCGCCGCCGCGTCGTCAGCTGCGCGCAAGTGCGACGTGCGCGGAATAGTTGGCCAACTCAACTCCAGAGTTCGAAACAAGGCAGACTGCTTCAGTTCCAATGTCGGAGTCGGCGTACTTTAGAACAAAGCGGAATTCGTTCGGAAGTTGCAGCGGAAAATTGCTTATTGTTGAAGTATGCCCCGGCAGGGAATGGTCGCAATGGGACAAATGATGTAGAGGTTCCGCAAATGACTCTCTTGAAAACGTGTTCGTTGTATGAAACTGTGTATAAATGTCATAGAAAAACTTAAGTGGTCTTGCTTAGAAGCGGTGGGCCTCCGAGACAAGTTTTGTTTCTCATTTGTTGATTTCTCGACCGGTATGCCATTTGAAGGATTGTTGTTTGAATATCGTAACTTCCTCTTCGGTTAATCTTTGGAATGTTCCCTCGCCAAACGCACGTCGAGTATCATTGGGCGTTTCTGTGAGAGTATGAGCTCATGATATCAAGTGGGGGCGCGTGGAACTAGTTAATATACTACTACAGAAGGTCGTCGGTTCGTTAGGAGAAAACTAATTTTTCGAGAGGGAATATACTTAAAAGTATTTGTTCATACGACTTATTTGAAGCCTTTTCACATATCTACAATTTTTTCTTTATTCCTTTTATTGTTTTATTTGTTTGGTTGCAAACTATACTTTTTGGTTTTATGTTCAATATTTGTACCTCACGTTTGTGGTATAGAAATACCTACAAACTATATCACACGCCATTGCGTTCTTGGAGTTCGATACATGATGGTACACATGATACTCATATTTTGTTTCTGAGCTCTTGTTTTCTCTGTTCTCAAGGCGCAAGTATTCTGTCCTTTCTTTTAACACTCTCAACACCTGTATGCGCGATTTTTGAGATGAGTATATAATACTAAATTGACTTTGATCAGTATTTTCGTCTTTA
>BOPP01000099.1:1086504-1121348 GCA_017312745.1 Gryllus bimaculatus
TCATGGGGAATATTTTGAAAAACAATAAAGTGATTTTCGATGATTAATATTTGCTTTTGTTTTCTAATCCTGAAATATAAAGGGCAACCCTCGTATACGTAGAATTTGTGATGGACGTATCAGGTTTGCAGCAGGATTCATCCGGATTATCCCGTTTCCTGGCATTCACCTACTATCTTCTACATTCTTGAGTCTCATTACGTAACACATCATCTTACGTAATAATCAAAATCATTATAGTTACGGAACTTTGTAAACACCATTGGGTGTTGAGACTCCATCGTGTGAAAAACGACCATTGTGCTGTTTCCTTGTAATTACTTCCGACCGAAGCGAACGTGAAGTAAGAATCAATTTCTTTTCCCATTTGTTTAAGGAAGTGCACTGTTGTCTGGAAAATGGCGGGATGCCTACCAAATGAAATTCATTATAGTCCTACTTTAAAATAATTATTACTACAATAACTGAAATTTAAATTACTTTTTCGGGCGATAATAGAACAAACTTAGACATGAAATTTCCCCCGTAGAAACGCCTTAAAAATACGTATAACATTTTTTTCTTGCGCTGGGAGATTTCTTTTCAACAGTTGCCCAATGACGACACCTCTGAAGAAATCGAATGCGCGCGGCATCGTGTTAATTTGCGCTGATGCTCTAGAGCCCTGCAAATGGAATTACGGGCGACTGGGGCGCCGGGGGGCATAGTGAACACTATCACATCCTACATGACTTTGGGGTGGCCCGACATGATGTCACGTGATGTTACGAGGCAGGCCGTAATGTGACAGAGCAGCAGATGGCATTCTGCAACTAGGCGGCTGTCAAATGCACGCCGGCTGCTGGGTCACTTACATGGTGGTGTGAGAACCGTTGAGGGAAACGCATTTCGCACTGGACACAATCTCGAACCTACAGTGGTATGTTCATAGGCCGTAAATTAACAACTTTCTAAATATTTTGTTATGACGGATCTGTATTAGTGATTTTCAAAGCGTACAGAAATTGAAAGAGACCTACGCAGACTCCAGCCATATGAGAGATGTTCATGGTTTCGTTTAGACATCCAAATACTCGAGAAAAAAAACGAATATTTAGATTTTGACTGAAAAACTAAAATATTTGCTTGTTATTCCGCCAATTCGCACAGGACGTGTACCGTATTATTCGCATATTCAGTGAGATATGACTTTCAACGCAGTTGACGTAATGTAAATGCAAGACCTAATGGAAGAGGTAATGAAGTGTTGTACTGTAAATATTCTATATTATGTTATTGCAGTATTTGTGAAAGCCGTGTTTGTTAAAATATTGAATTTATTGCAGTGCAGTACAAGATACAATATACACATATGCAGTACAATTTATACTTATTTTCTTGAGTAACGACTATGCTACTTTTTGGAAAACCATTTTGTGTGATTTTGTTTAGCCACATTTTCCTGCTTCGGGCTATCATATTATAATAATTATTTTATGTATCATTTTCAGTTACCAAAAAGAACAAACAAAAACGAGTGTGCCAGTTTTAAGCTTATTTTGCTCTATCCGCGGTAAACGTTGAATAAAAAAATTAAGTCATTTACAAGAAACGTTTGAGAATGTTTAATTTTAGTGTGATGTATCTCCAAAATCAAAATATTCTCTGCAAATTTGATGGGCCTTGACTTTGGTATAACTGATAGGCAATTTTTAATATTGAGAAAAATATTCCGAACCGTTTAGACTCTAGTGTTGCAGACGGATACTCAGGCAGACGTTTCGCCACGAACCAGCTTTTAGGTATTAAGTAGCAATATTGCATTCTGAGTTTACAAGTTTTTATATGCTACATTAAATAGCATAAACGTCCCACTTAAACTCATGGTAACTGAAAAATTCCTAGGCATTTTAGGATCCAATGGGTTCCCTAGACTTCCCCTCAGGACATTGAAGTTTCCTTCCTGCTCTTACTACCAGCAATGCTAAATTGCTCCATCGTAATTTACAAATTGTGTGTAGAGTTTAATAGAACTTCTGAGAGCAATTAACGAAATGATCCCCAGGGTCTTGAGGGCACTGACAGAGGCAAATTGGCATAGCCCCAGAGGTACCAACCATCACTGGCAGGATTCTGGCGTTGGGTACTTCATGAAGTTGGGCTACCAAGGGGATGACTGGTTGGTATTTTACCACCTTTTCCTCCCCTACTTTCAGAAGGCTAGACCATCCTCGTGGCGGACAGTTACATAGACCACGTTGACCCCTTCCCGGCTTTTAATTACCAGGTCAGGTGTTAGTCTAACCCCATCGGCAACGGAGAAAATGGGATTATTGTTTTCAGTGCTTTCTAAGAAGTAAATACTTGTTTCAAAAATATACGCACAGATTTTACCTAATATTTGTGACTTGGGTACATTTTCTCACACCCGAATGATCCTGCCCCCTGAGATCACAAAGCTCATTACGAGCATTCATTCTGCCATCCCTTCCGAGCTGCCTGAGTGTGTATTAGGTGTTTAGCTGGGGTGGTCAGAATATTTGAAGAAAACAATAATTATCGTCTTTTTCGGTATCAGATACCCACAGGAGACGTTTTAATAACGAAAAAATGCCTTTTTGTCGCAACATTTCAGTAGGTTTTCTACACCACAAAAGTAATAGGTGAGAAATTAAAAAGACTTCCACCGTTTTCTCTTCATTTCGATGAACAAATTTATATAATGTGATTTAACTCAGACACTCGTATGCGTTTGTGCATTGTAGTTTCTTCACGAGATCTTTTTTTTATAATGCCAAGACGTTTGTGCTTATTCTAAATCAAAGCTCAGGGCACTTTTAAGTAATGCCAAAGACCATAACAACAACGTAATATTTGAATTGGTGAAATTAAGGTACTAATTACCGTAGACATGAATTAGACGCTATCGAGCGATCGCTCGATCATCAGGCCATTTAAATCCTCGCCTACCAGTCGGTCGTCACATTATCCTGCAAGCATGCTGTGAGAATTGCAGTGCACTTGCTGTTCACCAATGACGTTAACGACTTCCGGAGTCTTGAAGAACATTCGAGTCTTGAGAATACGCCTAACTTCGGTGAAACACACTGATGAAATCTAAAATTTACTTTTTAACTTACTTTTATCTCCGCTTCTGAAACCAAAATATAGAAGGAATTACTTATTTTCTAATCTTATTAGGAACACACTGGTGTTTTCCCATTTGACATACCTTGTTCTGTGTTTAGCCCTTTTAATAGGTCCCTTGTCATTAATCCCATGTATTTTTGTGATATGTGTGCAAAGTGTAGGGTATTTTGTAGTGTTTGTTGTTATTAATAACATTGTAGTTTGTCTCATTCATACAGAGTATGCATTTAAATATTCGTACTTCAGAAACTATATGCAAACTTGTGTTTGTGAATCATGTGTGTATGTAAACAATGATGTAATCATAAGTTCAGTGACTGCGACATGCGAGATTATAAGTCAAGACCATGATCTTTGGAAAATATGAAATGCGTAATAACACATCACTGAATGCATGATAAACGTAAGTGTGCTTGCTTTACTACAACAGAAAACTAAATATATTCTTTGGGATAACGTTTCATTTTCTATTTTGTTTCTGTTTTTATGTTACCGTTTTTACGTATAGATTTGGTATTCAGTGGTATTTTAAAGTTATATTGGCACTAAATGGAGAGAAATTTATTCAATTCCATCTAAACATTTCCAAGTTTAAAATTCAATATCATGGAAGTGAGTTAGTTAAAGTTTAACCCTGCCGAGTTAAATCAGTAATCAAATAATAAACTACGCTATTGTATTAAAGTGCAGTAACAAGACACATTGAGTTCGACATACATTTAGTACTCGTATTAGATATATGTAAATAAACCCCTCAGACTTATTTTTGTTCTGCATTAGGCCTCTCGGAACCGCGAAACACATGCAAAAAGCTTGCAAGGCGCTTCCAACAATCGCTCTAGCGCGTCCCGCTCAGCTACCGGGTGTCGCCCTGGGCGCTGGGAGGCAAACTGGGGGCGGGGAGGGGCGGGGGGGGGGGGGCAGGCGGGGGCCGGCGGCGGAGCGGGGCGGGGCTGGCGGGGCTGGGCGGGGCCTGGGCGGGGCTGGCGGGGCTGGCGGGCTGGGCGGGGCTGGGCGGGTAGTACAGACAGTGCCTGGAGCGGGGCTGGCGGGGCAGGAAGGTGGAGGCCCATTCAATGGTCAATGATGGCGGAGCGCGGACGGGCCGGGCAGGGCGGGGCATCGGAGGGGCCGCGGCGCAGGTGGCGAGGTGGCGGGGTAGGGTGGAGCGGGTGGGCTCTGAGCAGAGGGAAGAATGGGAGGGGCGAGGCGAGGCGGCGTGACGAGAAGGACGAGAACGGACCGCGGTATGCTATTATGGACTTGGGCGAGATAAGGCCGTTGTTTGCCGACGGCAGCCATTCCTCTCGGTCCGGGCCCGCGAACAAAGCGGTCGCCCGCGCTGCCTGACGCTTTGGCATTCGACGGTGGCGGCGCCAACATCCGCGCGACAGCCGCGCGCCCCGCGGGGCCATAGGAAAGAGAAGGCCGAAGCGAAAGAAAAAGGACAACGCCCGGACGAGGCTAGCCTGATGCTTCAGAGCAAATTGCTATTGGATGGATGAATTTAGCACTTTAAATTTTGAAAAAAATTGCATTTTGAAAAAAGGCTTCAGGATTTTATAGCATTATAAAAATTAAGATTTCGCATTATGGAGCATTTGTTGTGAAAATTATTTATAATAATAATAATATTAATAATAATAATAATATTAATAATAATAATAATAATTATTATTATTAAGGGAGAAGCATTTTGGATAAAAAAATTATGCTCATTAGATTTTCCAATTAAAATCAGGAAACGAGGGGGAAAATTTAAGATTTTGACGTTTGTGAAACTTCAAGCTTTCAGGAACAGTTTTTAAATTATTTTTTCTTTAGTTTTTTTCAGTTAAATCTTAAGTATAAATTAATAGGCACAAATATTCTCAAATTAAATATTTTCAAATATAGATATGTGGTTGTAGATGTCGCGTCCCTAGTTAGAGAGATAACACGAAGGAAACCATAAAATGCATTTTAGCAGTACTTTTGCATGTTCAAAAACATTTCGCCCTTTGTACGCGATTTCAAATTTTGCGACCAATTTCACATTTTATTGCAGATTGAAAACATTCAGAGACACTGCACCGACCGTCAAAAATACAATTACAAATCTTTTCAGCGTTTGATAACATTTCGTTTTTTAGTAGTTGCGAAAATCTAACATCTCTAGCAATTGCAACAAAACATTCTAAATGTAACAAAATCGTGAAATTACAACGTTTGGGACATTCATGTATAAATAATGGAAAGAACTTAAATATCAAATTCAGATGTAATATGTTTTGTTATCATTCTTCACTCACATTTCATGTTAAGATGGGTTGAGGGAATTCTTAAATATCTTGGGAGGGGGAATTCACTCTGCACATATGAACAAAAACTTACAATAATGCCTCATGAGCTACAATAATGTGTTATGCAACAGACTTAAATGCAAGAAAAACAATTTTAATCATTTCAATTATTATTTATTTTGAAAATTAAACAAAGAATTCATTAAAAAAACTATTTTTGAAGTCATGCTTTAAATTTATATTGAAGTATGAATATTTTATTTACAATTGTTTTTCAAAAATGTCTGAGTTCTAAACATTGCACGTTCTTAAAATATATCACAAATTGTTCAACTTGACAATCGAAATCCTTTTGTCAATCTTATTCGGCGTTCTCCATTGAAGACTCCATCATAGCGCGACTCGAGCGCACCCGGCCCGGAGGCGGAGAGAAAGTGAAGCAGCAGCCAAAGAGTAACGACGGAGCGTGGGAACGTCTCAGGCCGCCCGAGAAGAGCCTGTCGACTTGAAAGGCGAAGGATGTAATGAATCAATAGAAAACGTTTCCTCTCAGTAATCTCTGCATGGGTCGTTAAATGTAGTTAATACTTTGAGGTTCACCTTTGACATTATAAGAACATTTCTCGGTCACGTCTGCATGAGGTAACAATAGCGGTACTGTGGAATTGTATAGGGACAAACTTTCACGTCTAGGGTTACATTATAGTCTAATCAATTGTTACTGATTTTAATGTCAAAGTTCGTATAAATGGTATTTTGAATAATTATCGTACCAAAACTACAAACATTATTAATCTATAGTATTGTTAACCTGTGAGCTTCACTCTTCGCCGATTACATTCTTACCTACAGTTGAAACTCCTATTTTAAATTAAACTTGTTAATGGGTCTGAAGCTAAAATAATTTGAAAGGAAAGATAGTAAAACAAGAGAAAATTCTCAATTGTCTTATTAGCAAAGCAATCAGTAAAGCACTATTGAAGCGTGAGGGAGTGTTTGAAAATATCTATTCTTTAAGATTTTACTATTAATACAATTCTGAAAGCGATTGATAAATAATACTGCGAATTATGTTTTAGAAGTAGTAGGTGAGGACTTTGTAATTGTGGTATTTTAGGATGCCAGGTCTGAGAATAATGTTGGGAAAGAATTGGTTCAACTCCGGAGAAAGTGGAAGTTAAATGGACGATGCGCGAATAGGAGAGGTAGGAGAAAATATTAATATTAATTTTGTGGTTTCGTATTGACGATATAGTTGCACAATCGTTGTTTTGCTAAAAATCATAAAAATTGAAAATAAAAGTTTCAAAATATGTGAATTATATGAATATGTTATAACACTGTGATTGGGCGGCGTTTCCGATGCAAATGTATTTGTCAAATTCATCTGTTTCAGCAGCCCCGTCTGCTAGGCCCACATCGCTTCTCTCCCCCGCACGATCTATCCGCCTGCCACGGCCGGCCTGCCCACACCTCCGTCTCGCCTAGGCCCGTACGCTCTTTGCCCTCACGTTCATCACGCTCCGGCGGCTTCTTCCGCTCCTTCTCTTTAATCTACTCTCTCGCATTCCCTCTGCTCGGTCTACTTTTTCTCTCCACTCCGCGTGCTCCTCCCTTTCTGACCCCTTCTCCAGCTCCCCTCGCTTCAACCGCTTCTTCGCTCCCTCCCATCAATCTGATTCGGCTGCTCCTTGCAGTCCTTCCGCTCTGCTTTCTCCTTCCATCACCCTCTTTCCGCTCGTGACTTTAAGTTCCGCTCTGCCCGCTCAACCACCTCTGACCATTCTGTCCGTTCTGCTCGCTCTGTTGCCTCTGCTCACTCACCGCTCTGCCCACTCTATCCGATCTGATTGCTCTGTCTGCTCTTCTCACTCTACCCGCACAGTTTGGACCGCTTGGCACCGACACGCGTCTCCCCGGAACAATAGCGCCCAAATTCACATGAAATTTCATTAAACTATGTTTTTGAATTTTCAGAATAAAGTTTTAAATACGAAATACGTTATTTTGTTTCTTGTCTACTGAGATGTATTTGTGGCAAATTTGAGAGCAAACACTCCAGTGGTCCCAATTTTTACGGATGTAAACAATTTTACTTTTCTACAACAGATGGATGATATAGGTACATCACTTGCATAAGAATAAAAGGAAAAATTAGGTGTAGAATTAATAAATTGAGATCTGGGAATGTTTGTGCTGCGAAAGACATCTAAAAAGCACGAACATTTATTGTATTCCCGATACCGAGTGTGCGAAGTGACGTGAACATACTGTGGAACTATTCTCCGTCGCTAAAAAGAGAAGTGTAACATTGAATGTTGGTTTACCTCTGGAAATCCAAGTCGAGGCTGGTGGCAGTGGCAGCAATAGAAATTTATGGCGGAGAGAAGCAAAGGCGGAGGTAGAAGAACCCGATACGTCCAGACGCTACAGGAAGTGGACAAAAGAGCGCGCAACGGGCTCGCGTCGGCGGAAGTGGGTGGGGCAGCTGTGGGGGGAGGGGTGCATGCGAGCGCCGAGCTCGCCTTTCCGGAGCAACGGCCTGCATCTCGACCCCTGGGGGTCGCCACAAAATGTCTTAAAGCAGACGCTGTCCCCGCCTTTCCCGTCGCCCCTACAGCTCCTGCCGGCCACGCCTCCGCTTCTGCTGCTCCCTCCACCGCAAACGCCGCCCCTCCTCCCCCAACCGCTCCCGTCGGCCCGGCCCTCCTGCTCCCGCGCCGCCAATATTGTAGGTCCCTCCGCCATTCCTGCCTCCTCCCCAGATCTCGCCGCCTGCTCTCATGCCACTCATGCCACCCTCTCCACCCTCACCGAACCCGAAAAATAAATATAAAAAAACAGCTATAAGTTGAATACTTTTTTGCATTGAAGGAAGTCTTCTACTAGATACCGAGCAGTACGTACTCGACTTTCCACCCCTTCATCATCCACCCCTGCAATATATCATCGACCACAAGGGGGTACATACCGACCCGTTGGACACCCCTGGTATATGTTGTTCTGGTGCGAAGAGCAATTCTCGGAAGAGCTAAACTCAAAGCTGCATATCTCTGTTAGACACACACGTTTCCTAGGAACAAGTAATAAGCTGTTTAACATCAATGGTATTATTACATACGAGAAGGGGAAACGGATGTATGCAACAATACATCCGAACACAACGGAATCTCTAGGTATTGTTCTATGCTATAGACAGTCTGCATACAGACACTGAGTTTACATTAGTATTCCAATGCATCTATAGCTGAGAAGTTCAGAGAAATACATTATCAAAAAAAGGTAGAAACCCGTTTAGTATTTCTGTTACGAAATTAAATTGCAAAATGTTTTACATTAGTAAGATACAAATATTGAAGCACCCGTTGGTTATGATAAATAAACGACCTTTATGTGATAATTACATGAAAAATTCATTTATTTCGTTGGAGTTTAAAATTGAATATTTAGTACTCGTTACATGTTCAAAGGTACATTGTAAGATACTAAAACTTCGTAATATGAGATTAGTTTAGGCGCGTTTCACGTAAAAATTATCTCTAAAACCAATATACCAAATTAAAAGGGGGCTTCAGAACTCCAACGAGAGTTTGAGGGATGTGGGAGGCGTGAAATATTTAAAACTTCTTGATGCTACGGGAAAACTAGCAAGGTGAAAGCGCTGACGGTACTTAAGGTGGAGAAGGAATTCAGAAGCAATGTTGTGGAAGTGTGAATGGTAGACTGTCCTAAATGGTGATGGATGTTTCGCTAATATAGTGATGGAGAAATTTCTCCACGATAAGCTACCGCATATTTACTTTCATAATCATAGGAAATGCAATAAAAACCAAGGACCATTCTTAGGAAAGGGATTGTAGAATTGATAAGAAAGATCACATGCGGTCTGTGATGTTTAAGGTATTCCATCTGCTTTCATCTGGGATTGTCACGCCGTGGCATGCCATGAGCTTATGAGCGCAACTAGCATCGTGAAAGAAAACTATAACGAGCGTTAACTTTGAGTACAGCGATGACGCTGTTGTAATTTGTGTGGTCAGGCGGAAGATATAATTGGTCAAAGTGTTGTCACCTCGACTGGGATTCGAGGTCTAGTTGTCCCGTTTTGGGCGACAATTCTTTGAATAAATTTAATATAAAAACATTTGATACTCAGTAACATCGCCCGGAACATTTTTGCTGCGGAACGTATTTCTGAGCGTAATTGCGACCAAAAAAGCTGACAATGTATATATAAATTTATTTAGTTGAGCACACGATCTAAAATCCAACAAGAGATTAACATCGCCCGGTTCCGGCTCCAACATACACGACGCTCAGAGGAGTAACGCCAGAAGCAGTTGACGCGCGCGGAAGCTCATCTCGTGTGTAGCGGGGCAGCTCGTGTCCTGTCACGGGGTCGACGTCCGGCGGCGGGCCGCGGGCCGCGCGCCAGCCCCTGACCTCGCGCAAGGCGCCGCTGGGCGCCGCATGGCCAGCCGCCAGCAGCCAGTGTCGCTAAAAAGCGGCCCGCCCCCGCATTAACAATGCGCCATAACTCAGCCCCGGCGCAGGGGCGCGCCCCGCCCGGACCTCCGGTGCCTCCTCTTAGCCCTCGGCGCTCGCAGTAACTCACCCGTAGGTCGAATGCGTCACCGTTGACGCATTGATCCAGCTCGGAGGTCGTTGACCCAGGTGGCGGTGGTAGGGAAAAGCCTTCGGAAGGTGGGGTGTCTGCTTTTCTCTCCTATTATTTCGTCTTACTCCGCTCTTGTTGATTCGCCTCGCTCACTTTGTCTCGTCCTACTTTTCCCTGCTTTTCTCCTTCCCACGTAAAGTTGTCCACTACTATCTCCTCGTCATCTTCTGTTCACATTCTACTCCTTCCATCCCTCTACTACCATTATCCTATTTTAATTCTTCACACTTTCTTACACCCTTAATATTTCTCCTCTCCCAATATTTCTCCTATTCAGATGTTTCTTCTCTTAAATAGTGTTCTTTAGTTTCTTGGTCTTCTTTTAATCATATTCCTTCCCAAGCTATAAATCCTTCTTCTCTTCCTTCCTCTCAAATCTCGTCGGCTTTTCTCCATCATAATCCTCTCTTCTTCTTTACCATTTTCCCCAACCTTTCCTCTTCGTCTCCCTCCCATTCTTCCTCATCTTCCTCCTATTCTATTTTCTATCCGGTGATCTCCCTCATATCTCATGGTGGCGACGAACAGACTTTACACAACTTTTGATATATGGCCAACACATGAGCTCTCAGATAAGAACAGTAGCTGCGTGTACTCAATAAACGCATGCATTCAACAAATCAGAGTTGGGTGACAAGTTCGGGAGGTTGGCTTGTCATTGTTCACGTAAGAGCATAAAATATTATTTATTACAAAAAGAGCATAATAATAATTCACATAAGAAATTTTCTTTTCATATGCTTCCTTTTCGTTCCTTAATTTCGTCGTATTTTCATTATTCTTCAGTCCCATGTACCTTTCATTTGCTTTTTCTGAGACTCGAGGAGTTATTCCTTTTGGCCTTCGTCTAAATGGTTTTTCCTCCTCGTTTACCTTCATCTCCCTATATTAATTGTTTTGACTTCCCTTCTCTCTTTTGTCTGCTCCATAATATTCCTCTCTTTAGAAGCTCCATCTCTGTTTTTACGTGTCATCATCTCACTTACGAACGTTCAACGGGGGTTACAGGTCGAGCTTGGCAGCTCTGCTCGTAAAGTAACTTGAAAATATTGCCTGAGATATTCTGCAACCCTTCGGTGAATTACGAGCGCAGGTAAATCCGTCATTGTAGCTCGTGTTGCGGAGTGAATTTGCTTTTAAACTTTACTTAAATCCCTATACAATGATCCGTATCTGTAGAATATGTAAAGTATTTTAAACACTTTTTTCATGAAATCCTTTACCGCGGAGAATATGTTTTTTCTTATTTCTTACGTGAGGGAGAAAAGAAACACACCAGAAAATAGACTAGGTTGTGAATTTAGTTTGATAAAGGTGTTTTCCATTTGGCACATAAATATGACCGGTCGTCGCCCGACGACAAAAAGTACAAAACTGACTTCTGTTCCTCTGACTGTGGATTTATGACTGTTTGGGTCGTAATTCTGAAAGCGTTCCAATTCTACCTAGCAATCTTTCCTTTTCGTAAACGTCACTAGATCGGGTGCTACCTAGAGCGGGATGCACCCGGTGTCGCGTTTGAGTTAAGGCTCAGGTCCACGATCCAAATCTGCCGGAACGACGTCGTTACGTAGCAGCAAGATGGCGGCCTAAATGAGGCGATGTATCATGACAGCGCCGTCAGCGGAACGACAAATAGGGCGCGCGCCTGCTTCGAATCTCAAGCGACAGATTGCGGCCGGGGAAGAGACCCGGCACGCCTTTGCAGACAAGGAGACGCTGCCAGGAGGGGCGTGATACCGAAGACAGCTTGGGTGAAACGGGGGAGAGGAAAGGACTGGGAGTAGGGGGTAGGGTGGGAAGCGTGAAGAAAATGCGATGGAGGGGCGCTGACGGGAGCGGAGGATGGGTTGGGTGAAGAGAGGTGGCGTGACACGAAGGAAGAGTCAGTGGGAAATGTGGTTTCTTTGTAACGAATGGTGAGGTGTAAGATGGAATGGTGTTCGAAGTGGGATCGCGAGTGAGAGTTTGGGGGGAGAATCAAGTTGGGGTGGGTGCGTTTTTTTGGGGAAGAAAGTTGTATTTGGCGGAGGCCGTGTTGTTGCTGGAAGTAGGATTGGTGTGGGAGTTGTCGGAGGCGAGGCTGTTGTGCGCGGAGACGAAGTTGTTATGGGCGGAGGCAAGGTTGTTGTGGGTGAAGGCGAGGTTGTAGTGGGCGGAGGCGAGGTTGTTGTGGGTGGAGGCGAGGTTGTTGTGGGCGGAGATTGAAAGCGCAGGCGCTTTACGTAGAGTAGAGACGGAGCCACAGTCTACGGGGGAGTCGAGGTCTTAAATGACGACGGAATGGACTGCAGAGGTAACGTTAGGGGCTGTGCCAAGCGGGAGCAGGCGTTGGTGGGATGGAGACGTGTTGAGGCGATGCGAGTCGCAGGGAGCGGAGGCTGTTCTGTAAGTGGCTGAGGAGGAAAGTGACGGGCTGTGCAATGGGTGGGGTTGGCGTGGGAGGCGACGGCCCTGAGAAAAGGGCGGCGGTGCCTAAGCGATCGAGCTGCCTCATGCAGCCGCGCGTGGAGACTTGCGTCACCAATATGCTAATGATGCTGCGCCTGCATATTCTGCTTCTTGAAGGAGCTTGCGGATTACTTCCAGACGAAAGCTTGTTTCCATGCATATTGTTAATAATTTGAATGGAGAGGTACAGTCTGTTTGAAAATCAATTTCTTAAAAGCTTATTTTTGTGACCATGACATAATGATCTCGTAATCCTTAAATTAAAATACTGAAAATACTGAAAAAAATGAAAAAAATATTATTAAACTAGAGCTAACTACTCCCACTAGTGAGAATGGAAAGGTGCTGACTGTTTTGTGATTTTTATGTTATACAATCATATTTCCTTCTCGCAGGAAATTGTTTTGCAGAGAGCCTGTTACACCCTGCGTTTGTTGAATGCTATGAATTTAATTAGGAGAGAAAATATTGAGATTCTAAGCATACTGAAAATCTTCATACCTGAGCGTTTTGTGCCAACTGAAGCAGCTTGTGAATTTTATGGAAAGTATCTATTCAAGATTTGATTTATTTCTCTGCTCTGATTTGATTGGCATCGAATTGAACAGAAAGCATTAACTGGAGCAAAACCTCTGGCGAGGTTTCAATGTGGCGTAGAGACGACATTTCTTGAAACAAAGAACGTTCCAGAATAGAACACCGAAGACATCGGACGGTGAGAGGTTGGGGGTGTTCAGGGGAGTGAGGGAGGTAAGGAAGCGAGAGAAGCAGAAGTACGAGTGAAGATAGACCCATCACGTCGACGGTGGTAGCAAGCGTCAGAACAGAAAAGAGGCAAGTAAGGCAAAGGAAGAGGAGGAGGGAGAAATGGGCGTGTGGTGGGCATGGTGTTGAGGTGTGGGAGTGGTAGTGGTAGGGTGAGGGAGGCGAAATTGCAAATGGGTGAGAGTAGTCAAAGCGACATGGATACGGGGGACGCGCAAACCGCTCGCCCACCCTCTAACGACGGAGCCCTGTCGCCGATATGCTAATGGTCCTTCTCATCCTTTTTTGCCTCCATATTCCTTGCACAAGCCCAGGGCGCCCGATCAGGAGGGAGTCCCTTCTTTCAATTCAATTCACTTTGGTGCGGTTTTCTCCCTCAGTGACTGTGTCCTCCGAGTAAAAGACATGGTGCGATAAATCTAGGACGTGTTCGTCCAATATCTCTTAGATGGCCGATGATCAGGACGACAGAGACCGATCTAATGACGAGAACCAGCTGCTTTAGCTTAGAATCAGCATTGCTGCTGTCTGTGCAGCGTCAATTGCAGGTGTCTTCTGACCTTCTTTATGCAGGCGCCTCAGGTTATTTACGCCAATTCTAGTTTTTTTCCATTGATAACCTTTCCTTACATATTCAATTGTGATTGTTTTTCGTGATTTTCCGAACCAATCTTTATATATCCAGACAATATTATCTTTTGAAGTCACGCTATTCCTGCAAATGCACGTTTACAACAAATAACGGTGATAAAGAAAGATATTGTTTTTATTTTGAAATATTTTAAGTATGTTTTCATTTTACTCAATGCATACTTTTAAATATTATAAATTATATTACAATTTGTCTTTAACTTGTGGTTAGGAAAGTTAGGAACGAATTGTACAGATGATAAGTCACTCACCAAATATAATGTTTTTAGGAGATTCATTTCACGTATTAAAAGAAAATATTTACTGTTCGTTATTGACTCATCATTGTGACTTCTTTATTATTCGCATTGCAAAAAGTTGTTTTCATTTTATCTTAAAAAATAGAAAGTAGATTTTAAAAGCATTGATTGATCATTTCAATAATGAAATCAACAACTGATTTAGGTGTAACTTACGCATGTTAGGCTGTGAGATGTAGGATAGGAAATCATAATCAGAGACTGCGCGGGCCTCAGGGGCTAAGATAGGTCGGTGAGAGACGGTACGCATGGCTGTCAGAGGCGGCAAGGGGGCGAATGGAGGGGTAGACATGGCGAGGATAGCAGTAGTAGCTACGGTGGAGGAGCGTGCTGGAGTGAGGATTGGTTACCGAGTACGACAACTAGTTGGTCACGTAGTATCATTATGGGTATTATCATTATGAGTATGGGTACCAACGGGGAATTTTCTCCCCGTTGGTACGTGAGATCTGACGCTGATCTATAGATCGGTTTGCAAAGGATTTCATCTTCCGCGTAGCTTTCGCAGCTGGTCGTTGCTCCAAACGAGACTCGCTCTACGCTCCCTTCTCCCGTCTCATCGATTTCATAGATTAATTGATTGTTAATTCCAGGCGCGCCAACTGGCAAAGTCATTAGTTCCGGAACTGAAATGCATGTTTTCTCATCGGGTGGTAGTGGTGCTCTTCATCCGCTATCCGCTTCGGCGCCGACCTACCGTCGGCAAGGATTTTCACAACCAGGTATCTCCCACTACCGGGGTATCGCACCAGCCGGGACAAACTCTAAGCTCCCGACCGGTCGCCCAGCTTGTGGTATAGTCTAGTGTATGCTAGTGTAAGTGTGTGTAGGTGAGGATGGCAAAAGGAAGAGGAAGGAAATATATATCGCAGTCCTCGGCCAGTTTGTTAGGGTACTGCTAGGACACTCGCCTGTTATTGATCTAAAAAAAACACATAAAACTACCAATTAGAGCAGGTGGCCGCAAAATTCTTCTCCGGTTCACAGCTAAATTCGACGTACCTATCTAGCTAGTGCCTCCGATCCTGCCACTGTCCCGAAGCTTGGTCCTCTCGGTCACAGGCACCACAGTGACATCAGATGATGCCCTGAGCCACCTCTGCCTGTCCGTCTCACCGAGGGGATTTTGGGGTGCTGAGACGCCGAGGGGGTGAATGCAACGCGTGGGTCGCGAGGACGGCGAGGATTGCGGGGGTGGATGGCGTTGCGAGGAGTCAGTGAAGGGGAGCAGAGTTGCGGCGGTGACAGGACGGAAGGCATCAGAAGCAACGGAAGCGATCAAGGCTTCAGAGTTAGTGAAGGCGAAAGAGGTAACCGAGACTGCGTAAAGGCGGTGGAAGGGGAGCGGAGACATAGGATACAGACTTGGTGGTGGTGGCAAATCAGTTGTGACAGCTCGGCAGAGTGGGGGGGCCGTGAATGGAATTGTTAGGGTTACTGGAGCACAAATTTGGTCAAAGCAAAGGAAACATAAAACGAGCGTTTTGGGGGAGGGCAAAGGGAAGATGCAGGAAATAAAGTTGGTCGAGACAGGGGATGTTGCAGAGAAAGCTGTGGCAACGAAGACAGCGGAACCTTTCGACAGGGAAGAGGGGGATATAATTAGTGGTTGCAGCAAGAACATAGAGTGTGCTCGTCAGCGTTGTTGGGGTGGCGTAGGAAGCAGAGAAAGCGGCAGCGACAGGTAAGTGGTGGTGATAGCAGGGATTGCGGAGGCGAGAGGGGCGGTGGAGGCAGCGAGGGCGGCGGCGCGTGATGCCGTGTCCGCATAGGCCGACCCCTCCCCCCGGCACCGCTTCTGCAAAGCTGTTTTTCCGAGCCTTTTCCGGAAGGGCCCGTCGACCGCCTCTTACGACCTGCGGCCGTTCTGCAGTGACCTTTTTGCGCCGGCTTCCTTGCCTCCGCCGCGTCTACAACTTGACCGATGGCTGAGTACCAGGCATGCCTCTCTTTCTTCGCTTGGAGCTTTTTTCTTCGGAGGTTTTATTGCACCGGATCAACTCCTTTCTTTCACATTTTTTGCCCATCTTCCCGAACGTATTATGTATGATATTTCAATAAAAGATGAACTTTCCAACTTTTTTTAATTGATGAATGACTTCCAATGGATTAACTGTCCGTATCATCTGCTGTTTGGAAATTTTTCACGGGATTGTCGAATACCGATTTGCCGAGTTTCTGACTTACAAATAGCATATCTGATGATGGCGAAGCCGTCGAAAAGTTCTCAAGAAATTAATAAAATTATTGTTAACATCATATTTTATTTAACGTAGCCTTACGTTTAATAAATTTATTTAACAACACTACCAGCAATAAACCAATATTTAGGCTATGATTTATTCTAACTTATTCCAGTATTAATTTCATATTCGTAATTATCTTCCTTGAACTCTTGTGGTTGCCAGTCTTTCCTTCTTATTTAAACTAATTGCTTACATATTTTTCAAGTATCTGGACGTATGTGTATAAACCAGGCATTATCACATTGAATTAACATTTTACAATGATTTAATATTTTTTTGAATTACAATCATCGAAAACAAAATGAAATTACACCAACAAATATTGAAAACACTACCAAAGTGTGGAATCATTACTCATAAAATATCATTACAAAATTAACACCTACACAACAAACGTATTGTGTTTTATTGTTCGACTCATTCAGCCTAATGCCTTTTAGCATTACAGACGCGTAATATATTATGTGTACGTTGAAGAGCTGTAGCAGAACACGTTACAAATTTCTAGAGCACATGGAAGTTGTCGATGACGAACACTATTACGAAGTTACGTATGTTGTAATTTTGACATCTCGCCCCTGATTTGCAGGCAACTAGTCATACATCAGTGTAGGGCAGGTAAACTCTCAGGGGACGACCCGACCATTGGCATGGCCAACCAAAACAAATTGTTGGTATTAGTTGTCCATAATAATGTTCAATAAAAACGAGTTAAGTGTGATTTGTGTGAGATAAGAACATATTAATAATCAGTAGAAGAGCGTGCAAAATAATAGAAGAGTAAACACATTTTGAGATATCATTTTGTTTTTCAAATTTTTAGATTGGCGTGCATACTGTAGAGAAATTGGGCAATATTGGTGTATTTACTCCGAACACTTACATATACTTCGAAGTTTTCAATTAAATTTCATCCTCGAGTTTTATCAAATGAATGAAGTCTAAATTCGTTCCGATTCTCACAACGAAATCAATACAATTGTTCGTGCATGCTATCTATTTATAATTTTAATACGAGAATACGCACTTCGATATAAGAAATCTTAGTGCCATTCATTATTGTACCTTTTCGTAAGCCACCTAAAGCTCAAGAAGTCACGGTAGGATTCTAGGATTTCCTCACACCACTTCCCTTCGCGGAAGCTCTGGCACATGCGCCCCGCGCAACGACTGTGCCAGATGATGTAATATCTTTGCGTAGATTATTAAACACAAAACAAGCACTCTAAATTTGGTAATTCAAAATGTCAATCAATGCTATAACTCATTTTAATTCTAAATTATCCATTGTCTCATTCTTTCAATTGCAATAATTAGAAACGGCTGATTCCAAAACTGATGATTGGCCAAAACTCAAAAAAGTCGGGAGCGCCCCGCTTGCCTCAGCGAGCGGCGTCGCGCGCAGGTAGTTCGTCGCTAGTCTTCTCGGAGGGCACCTCGTGGCGCTCATTTTTTACTTCGCAATGTGCCTCGCACGCATTTGAAACTGTCTGCACACTATGTGCAAACCGTTTATTACTGCACCTTCTGTTAATTGTGCTATGTTTCATCACAGCTCAAGGTGCTAGTGTAAGGCACTTCATGTACTGCTTATTATACTCATTCTACTGATTTAACATTTTTATATTTATACACGAGTGTAAGACTGTGTTACTGCCTGCATAGTTCAACGTGTTTCTTAAACATTGCAACCGCAATCATCTGAACTGTATGACTACACAACATTTAAACTATGTATTATTAACAATCTCTGAACTGTGTTATCGCCTCTCCAGTGTAACGTATTATTTAACATTGCAACCGCAATCGTCTGAACTGTATCACTTAACGTGTAAACTGCGACAATCGTATTGTTATAATAACAACTTTATTAGTGTATACTGCACAGAGATACTGCATTCTATGTTTTTTCAATGAGAATACGCAATCCTACACTTCATGCATTTCGCAACATGGGCTGACGGATAGCAGATCTGCCAACTTCCTCTCAACTTTGTTGCCAACAACATTTCTTCATCTGGGATACTATAAGTGTCCTGCCAGCAACGTCGTGTGACAGGTATACCAGGCGTCACACATAAAATTGTGTTTTCTGTATTTCAGCACTACATGTTCATTTTTATGTGAATTCTTCACAGTTCTGTACTCATTTAATTGGGTGTGAACTGTTATTTACATGCCTATCAATCATGGCACTTATTTTCAACGTTTAACTGGTTCTTTGATCACTAAATCCATTGAAATATGCTTCTATGCAGAATATCGAACAATTTAATTAACTTAATAATACATCCTAATCTATATTTCTTCTGTTTATTTTTGTGTTATGGGGACTGTTTCGCTATCGATTAGCTTTTCAGCTAGAAACAAGTTGAATACGCTTTAATCTGTGGTGGTCCTTCAGAGTTATGGAAGGAGTGACGGAGAATTGGTATGTATTTAAATTAAACAACTCTCAATCTACAGTCCGTGGCTTATACCACATCACCCAACAATTTAAATTTTTTTTATGGTTACATGATTGAAAATTGATTATGTTTCTAGTCTCATGTAATTAAATAAAGAATTTTTCTCACGTACTTAGTGTACTTACAAAAACTAGTGCAATATTTAGAATCAAACACATTTCCAATTCTGTTACATCAAATTATTCATCACAAACGCTTATATTTGCGCTTCTAGCGAAATCTGTATCCCATAACTTATGTTTATTATATCATTCACATTTTCATTTTCGTCATTGAGTCAACATGTAACAAGTATTAACTGATAGTTAATATTGAAATTAATAATACTGTTACCACAGTCAATTGTGCGTAAATGAAATTCTTGGAAGAGCCTCCCTGCGGTTGTGGGTATTCCACTGGTCATACACATGCCCAGTTGCAGCCTCGATGCTTCAGCGACCGCAAATCCCATTCAGAACTGTTATTTTAATAACATTAAATTGCGAATTAATTACGAAATGTTGCCGTAACGTTGAGCCTCCACCGCAAAATTGGAAACACTAACTCTAAAAGTTTGCAGAGAGTTTGGACAGCTCGATAAATTCTCTTGGTATTGCTGTGCATATGAGTGTAATCTTTATTTCTCATTGAATTGACATCGTTATGTTCTGGTTTTGATTTTTTTGTATTACGTCTATTTTGAGTGAACATTTACTTCAAAGATTTTAAAAATTATTAATATTTTTGAAGTGAAAGAATATTTTTGAATAGGAAAGAAAATATTTAATTTTGCATTCTAAAACTTAACGACTACGTGAAATAGTATTCGTATTTGTGTCTATAAATGTATTTTTTAATTTAAACGAACATATATTTCTCTTTACACTTATTTTCATAAAATTACCCCTGATAAACTTATGGCTTCTCTGACAGAACTTCATTGCTATAGTTTAATACATAGGATATATAGGAGAAAGTATTATGTCAGTTTGTGTTAGTGGTCATGATTCCGGGAAACGACTCGTATAACAAGAATATTCATATTTAGAGTTTTTCAACTTTTACTCTGATTTCATCGCTCCGTTCAAATGGGGCATATGTTGTTGCAGCCTCAAGGCCTTCATGAATATGAAGAAAACATAACTGTACATAGCAACAAGTCACTTTTACCAATAGAAGATATTAACATTTAAAAATAGCGGAAGGCTTGTTGTAGATGGTGAGGCGTATCGTTTTACAGCTATAAGCGTTTCAGTTTCTTAATGAATTTCTTAAGTTGAAGAATAGAAGCAATCTGCTTATAATAGAATTTTACTCTAGTTTACAATCATGAAATGTTGTTTACAGTAGTAGTTCTTAATTAAGAATTATGGTTGTTGGTATACTGCATCCTCATTCCTTAATTTCCTGTCATTATTTGATGTTAGAACACAGGGCCAACAGAAAATTACTAACTCAAATGCAGTTACTGTGTGAATACTGAGAATAGAACATTTGTACAGACTAGGTCAATAATTCTCAACCCTCAACCCTCTTAGTGAAATTATATCTATATTTGGTTGGTCAATGTTGTGCCGTTGCTTCTGCAATGGAGGGAGAGAAGGCAAATTGCACTCTTTGTTTACATTGTTTTAAATATGAAAGTCAATTGTTTCGGTCAGAATTGCCAAGAGAACGATAAATATAAATTCGGAATTAATAATACAAAATTATTCAACAAGAAAACTACTACTTCAGTTAATAACACAAAACAACAGAAAATTAATCATTGTAAGAGGATAAAATTAAGATAATGTAATGAAATTAAAAAAAAAAAAATAATAAAAGGATAAAAGCCTAAAAAATAAATACTAAACAAAATCAAGACTAGCAAAAGCAAGATAATCAATCAGTAAAGTGACACAAAACCCACCACTATCAATCACTAACTTTCTGGGATTATTTAGAGTTCGGATATTGGATTTAAAGTAACATGAAATGAATAGCTAACTATGTAGAATAAGTGCAGTCTAAGGAATCGCACCCAAGGAAATCTATCAAACCGTGCAATAATAGTATATTATGCAATTAGTTTATAATGTTGTCCTTAACGAACGACGTCAGGAGTGAATTCGGTAATATCTTCTTATGAGTGCAAAAAAGTAACATTATAAATGAGTTGCATACACTACTTTTTGTATAATAGTGTTATAAGGATTTAAGGAAGCGAAATTAATGAATTAACATTTTAATGTTAAGTTGTAATTCGTAGATGTAGTTTTCGAATTCATGATATGACTTCATAAATGCTACCTGAGCAACTAATTTGTTGAAAATGGCAATTAGTTTAAATGTCACGACTCAATCGTAATGGATTTCCCCGGAGAAATTGTGGAAGAAGCTGAAAAATCAGATATTGCTTTGATACCGAAAAAGTTCTGCAAACTTTATGAGAAAGAGTACTTAAAGTTTAGGAAATGGATGGATGAAAAATATGCAAATTTATTATGCGAGCTGTTGTTCTTTCATATCTGTCGGAGCAGGTTGGTTAAGTTAGTATAATGCACATGCTAGAATAAAGACGTTTGTTAATTTAATGCAATCTTCTTAAACTATCACTACACTTAAACGTCATGGAAGATGGTTGTCTATAAGTGTAGCCGAGTCATACATCGAAGAATCGGTGAATAAAAAGATTCAAGTAGCTAACAGAATATTGGTTAGTGCAGAAAGCAAAGAAGAAACAAGCACTTTAGATATAAATGCATGTTCTGGAGTGTCACTGACCAATTTATCAAATTGTACAATAAATGTACATGTTCACAAGAATTAATTTGATGTTTTTGTTGTTCTTGTTATATTAAATAAAACTATATTTACTTTTAAAGGAGTAATAAGTTAATAAATCAGTTTTTAAAAGTTTTTTTTTTCATAACGTATTTGATTTTACTGCGAACACTGCAATCTATTTACATGGTACCACTGCCTTCTTTAAACTCCATAACTGGTAATATATAAGGGCCGTGACTATTTCGTCAGTGATGGTTCATATTTCGTGCAGAAATAGCAATAACGTCATGATTCGTGCAATAATATGCCATATTATAAACGATTTTGTTAATGGAAAAGGGTTGTTTATAATGTTGGTATACAAAAAATATTTTATTTAAACAAGAATAATTTGTCCTGTACCTATGATAATTTTATAGCATTATAACATTTCATTTCTTACATCAAAAGAAGTAATTGAAACGATTATAAAATGCAGTAAGATGAAACGTAAATGTTATTTTTCTTCGCGATGATATGACAATACAATATTCTTGAAAGTGTCGAAAGATCAGAAGAGATCGCGGAGAGAAATAGAAAATGTTAACGTTTTTATTTAAAAGTGTGCTTGGAAATCATCATATAATATATGTTTACATAAAAGGTGACAGTTTTCTCACCACCGCATTAAGATGACTTTATACGTTTGACGAAATCTAATTGACAATTGAAGTGATGCCCTGATATACGAAAAAGTATATTCCATTTCTGCATTAAACTATTTACTATTCTTAATAATAAACTCTACATGAGAAAGACAAAAAGAGGTAGTATATCGTCATTTTAAACTAGTATGCCTTCTACATCGCGAAATTTGATATTAGTTTTTGATATATGTTTTAGAATTTGATATTTGATAACAGTTATGTTTTCGTATGAATGTAGAAATGTACATGGAGTCATGTTTTAATAGACAAGTTTTGAAGTTCTTAATCAAGAGGCATTTATCCAGGAAGAATTTGCAAGGCAACCGTAAAAGTGGTTCTTTCTGCTTTTGCCACAGTTAGAAGAGATGTTCAGTGTGCAGTGGCGTAGAGTGAATAAAGAGAGTGATGCATGCATCCTTCGTTATTCGTTGATTTTATTTTTCTATCTTTTCTGTATTTTTATTTTCTCTATGCAGAATATATTGTCCTTTCTTTGGGCACTTCAGACTTCACTGTGTTGTTCACAGTACCTGGTTTTGTAACACGGTGGTTTCTCATAAGAGAGTCACATCCATTCCTTGTATTCTATTCTGCTAGAAGGCCAATGAACTTCGATAAGATTACCTACTGGGGATATGGGCACAAATCACGAAGCTGATGCGCTTCCGCATACGCATCTGGTATAAAAGCCTCGGCTCCAATAATTTCATTCATTGGCCTCCAGGCGCAGTAGCATATGGACTTGGTGGAAGAATAAACTTTTCTTCACAAGGGGGTTTTGCTTATGTAGCAGTCTTATTAGTATAAGTATTTCTTCAAGCTTCTAGATAATTGTTGCCAAGCTCGAATTTTTTATATTTACGGTCAATCGAGGTATTCTTTTATGATAGAGGAAATAAAACTTTTTATCTTATCTTTTATAGCGTTTGCAGAAACACCATGAAAAAACTGGATTTGTTTTGCTCTTAGAAACGTGTACAATGTAAAATATAACCAAGACTTATCACAAATTTAGAAATAAAATTTGTGTTTCGAATTATCCCCAACTGATGGAGATAATACGATACATTGATGGAGTTAAAGTGATAGAACTTAAAATATCTATTATTAATAATAGAATATGTTTCCTATTATTTGCTATTTTCGTTAATTTTGGATACCAATAAGTAACTATACCATGGCGTCTGAGCTCCTATTTCTACTTTCCGTTCCAATTTTCCAGTCTTCCGTACGCTTTTCTGGTCTTGGTTCCGTACGCTGTCTGGACTTCCGTCTCTTCTCTATGCATGCTGTCTTTCCAAATCTTTACCACATACCTCTACTCTTCCGATCTTCAATCAATCTTCGATTATCGATCAATTTCCCAGGCTTCCGTACGTTTTTTCCGTAAATATCTTCCACGCCATCTCTCTGCCTTCCGTCTCCACGCAAGGGTCGCGCCACTGCGTCTGCACACGTGCGTCCACTAGTCACGTGTCCTCGAGGGAGGTCGCGCCCCAAATGAAGAGCAGTGACGCTTCCTTTGCTGCTCGTCCGGCGCCGCTCCTCTCTCAAAGCGAGCAGCAACGTGCCTGGAAAACGAGCTGAGGCCAGTTTTTAACGAGCGATTCTGTAAGCTCGCTCCCTTTTTAGAGCGAGCACTATTTTCACGGCAGGTGATCACGCACGAAGCGGGTTGAAAAGGAACCGCTCGTGAAGGAAGTACACTGTGTGATCAAAAGCTTCCGGCCAGTTCGTGGCACCTTCCATCGGTAAGGCTGGAATTCAATAGGGTGTTGGAACACCTCTTAGCCTTGATGACAGCTTCCACTCTCGCAGGCATACATTCAATCAGGTGCTGGTTTCTTGGGGAGGGGCAGCCCGTTCTTCAAGAAGTGCTCACTGAGGAGAGGTATCGATGTAGGTCGGTGAAGCCTGGTACGAAGTTGGTGTTCCAAAATTTCTCAAAGATGTTCGAGAGGATTGAAGACAGGACTCTGTGCAGATCACTCCATTACAGTGTCCACGCAGTATGAACACTGTGCCATCGTGTTGAAAGATGCAATCGCCATCCCCGAATTGATCGTCAACAGTGGAAATCAAGAAGGTGTTTAAAACATCTACGTATACCTGTGCCGTGATAGTGCCACACAAAAGAACAAAGGGTACAAGCCCTTCCATGAAAAACACGACCACACCATAGCACCATTTTGGACGTGTCCGGATACATTTGATCACATAGTGTATAACTGTTTGTGCGCGTTCATTTTAAATTTAGAAAGTCAAAGATCCCATACCAGTACCTACTGGCTGCTGTATCGTATGCTTTTCAAGTTCTTAGTTCTTTTTACCTTATGAGTTCCTAGAATGAAGTAGATGATGGTTGTTTGCAATGCAACAACACACTTTCATCCAAGAACACCACCGTCTGACGAAGTCAAGAGGCAAATTGAGCTGATAGGTCACGTCTGTGGTTCGCTTCACTAAGAACAGTTCTAGGTAGGTTCTTGGGCAGAATCCTAATCAACAGGCTACGAGGCGCTTATATTGCCACTTATACGTGTATCGCACGTAAGGATTTGCAGAGCTTTTGCTGAAGTGTTTGGTACGGTGTTGCAAGGTCAGCGGAGAATCACGTATAGGAGGAGGGGTAAAGGGCAAATATTTAAAAATATTATACAAAACATTTCTGTAGGTTTGAGTGAAAATATTTCAATTCCTGAGATATGGCGAAGGTATATGCATTTCGAACATTTCCTGTACTTACTGTTTCTTCTGTAGGAACACAGACTGTAACTTTAAAGAACCAGTTCAATGTTAACTGTGTTATTTCGTTTGCACAGTTTTCTACATAGACAGAAACTAAAAGAAAATTTCAGCGTGATTATTTGCAGACTTGGACGTAAGAAAATGGAGGAGTTTCCAAGAAGCGATTACATAAGGTGACGGAGTCAATTTCTTAGAAACACTTCAAAAACGGACTACCAAGGGTTCAGAAAGTTTCTAATAACGAAATTCCTAAGTGATGAAATAGTGACTTCTTACCTTTATTGAATATAGCGAAAGAAAATGAATTTGGGATCTCCCGTTGATCTTCTCCACCACATCGGTATAGGATTACTGACTATTGGATTCTCAGGGCCATAGTTTGCAAAAAAAGAGAAATGTACAAACAGACACTCTGGTAATTTACAATTTACAATTAATATCAATCTCGCTAAATGATGAAACTGACGGCATGCCTCATTAACACATGTTCCGTGCTGAAATACTATAAGAGCACACAGATGCTACTTTAGCAGTCGGTTTCGGAATATGGTGGTGAAATAAAAAGCCGGTGTGTTACCCTTTCCCCAAAGAACTCCAAACTGGGATGATTATTTTCACTTTGATGTTTGTTTTTACAGGTAAGAGGTTATGGTTCAGAGGTTATGTTGTGTTTATAGGTCACCGCTCGTGATCACGGGTTACTCGGAATCCATATCTGTCAGTAACAGTTCACACTTATCACACTACGCGGTGCAGTTGCATGCGTCGATGTCGTGCAGTAATAAGGCGCGTGCAAGGATCAGTGACAAATATCAGGGTCGCAGTGTGCGGCTGCGTGACGAATCCGCAATCGCCCCACGGACAGCACGCGAGCCAGCGGCGCGCGCGGCGCGAGCATGTCGTGCGTAAATGTCGTTGGTCCGGCGGCGGCCCTCAGCCCGTGTTAGCAGCCATCGAGGTGCGTGCTACTCCACCGCTGCTGTGCACCTCACTCTTTCGCACTCGCCCTGTGCTTTGTCACGCGACTTTAAACTACTCTCCCTCCTTTATGTTCTTAAGCGCGCGTGTACTTTTAACACTAAGTTTTAATGTAGATAATGGAAATATAGGACATATTTCATGATGCAAAGAAAAATAATAGGTAAATACGTTAAAAATTAAATAACGCTGTGAACTAATATTAATTTGTTTTAATAACACGGTGGGTCGTCAGAGCGAACAAGTATATTAACAATTGAAAATGTTTTAATATACACAATATAATACATACACAATTTAATATACATTCCTATGTGTAATTTCAAAGATTACAAACTTCAATTTTAAACGTTAGCACTTTATAGCATTCTTTTCTTTTTGGCCCTCTACAATTCGTATATTTTCATTTCATTTTCCTAGATTTACTTGCGGTGCGCGCGACACCGTAGTCTACTTCACCGCTACTGTGCACCTCACTCTTTCGCACTCGTCCTGTGCTTTTTCACGCGACTTTAAACTACTCTCCCTCCTTTATGTTCTTTTGCGCTTGTGTACTTTTAACACTAAATTTCAATGTAGATAATAGAAATGGGAGTCATATTTCAGGATGCAAAGACAAATAATAGGTAAATACGTTAAAAAACTATTATTAATTTATTTTAATAACAGGACGATTCATCTGAGCGAACAAGAGTATTAACAACTGAAAATATTTTACTATAATTTCGAAAATTACAAACTTGACCTTTTCGGCACATTGTGACATTCTTTTATTCTTGGGCCATCTAAAATTCGTATATTTTCATTTCATTTTCCCAGATTTACTCGAGGTGCGGTGCCACTTCGGTACGTTATTCCATCGCTGCTGTGTGGCTGACTCTTTCACGCAGCCAGCGTAGGTGTGTCACGCGACTTTAAACTACAATCCCTTCTTTATGTTTCTTTTGCACGTTTAACCTTTTTCAACTAACTTTTAATGTACTTAATGAAAATATGAGTCATATTTGAATAAGTAAGTGTGAAATAATTCGTATATAAATGCAGGAAAAATTAAATATTTTCATGAACTAAAATTAATTTGACGTTAATAACTTGTCTATTTGTCTTCGGCAGAGAACACGTTTATTAAGAAGGGAAATGATTTTAATACTGAATGAATTTTAATACTGATATAAGAATGAAAAAAAATTTAATGTCAGCATATTGCATTTTCCTTTTTTATTCACCCTGCCAGTTGTGCCAGTTTTCTTTAGCTCCAGAATTTCTTCCTCTTCTTTTATTTGTAAATAGTTAGATGACGAGTAAAAGTTCCACAGTACCAGAAGAAAATCAATAAGCAAATGGTTTGTGAATGTTTCACGCAGTATTTCTGACTTCAGAGGTTCCTGTGTGCCCGGCCGGATCGAACCAAACTAGAAAAAATTGTCACGAATCGCGCCCGTGCTCTTCAGGTTCTTAATGATCTCAAAGAGACCAAGAGATATCGCGTGAACTTCGGGTATCGGCCTCCTCTTGAGGGAAGTGGCTCGAGCGGAGATCTCCCTCGGGGGAGAGGTGGTGGGGGTGGGAGTGGAGGCTCGCCACGACACGTGCGGTGGGGGCCACGTGGACGTGAGCAGCGGCGGCGGCGACGGACCGCAGGCCGGTCGATGCCGTCGCCTTCGTCCTTTCTCCTTCACCCCTGTTCCTCTCATTCGTCCCTCTACCTACTTTCGCTCAACCGGCTCTCGTGTCAGAGGTGTTGGTCTCTGCTGCCGGGTTCCCGGAGTTGTATGGGGTGTTAAAGGAAAAGTTTCCAATATACTGAGAGGTGGTATTACCCATCAAAACGCTAAAAGGGCGTAAAATGGATGTTCCGAGATATGTTTTCCGAGAATGAATCGGTTTTTTGAGAGACGAATACGTGTTTATGATCATAACAGACGACTCTAAATATGAAGTCTTCTCTTTAAGAAGTGTATTTCTGCTTTACAACTTCAGAAATGGGAATCTGTTTGAAATACTCTTGATGATGTCAGGATGTGTTTCATTACATTTTCAATGTTTTACCTGAAAAATCTTTTAGAGATTTTAGTTACATCAACAAACCTTGCTGTGAACAATTTGTATTTATATTTCTCACTTATCAGCACTTCTTTAAAACCGATAATCCCATCACGAAACAACTTAAGTACGAAAATGAAAGGATACTTCTATTTTGCTAAAAGATGAACACGTTTAAATGGCTTCTTGTGTTTTGCTTAATATTATTCATATATTTAATGTTAATCTCGTGTTTTTCAACCATTGTAGGTACGAAAAGAAAGTTGTTTTGTTTTTAGAAGATAACTTTGATTTAATAACTCCATTTTTTTATTACAAAAAAATGGTTTGCCAATAATTTATCAAATATTATTAATAATTTTTTGATTATTAATTATTATGCATTATTAACAAATTTATAAGTTAATAATGAATGAAATATTACTCACATTGTAGTGAAAAATTGCCGGTAGAGATGCTATTCCATGATGTGGCGTTATTTATAGTCAAAAATGAGGCTTGATGACAGCTGTTAGTTAAACTACTTGATATTTAGTTTAAAAGAATTCACCTGGCTGAAAAAGTTAATACTCACTATACAATTAGTTTATCTGTACGCCATCACTTTGCAAATTATACCTTGCAACTCTTTATTTTCCTCAAACTGGGCTAGGGGTGCATATGCACTGACGCGTTAGTATTACCATTCAAATAAAATCATGTGATGTATATGCATCTATAATGACCTGACCGAAATATATTCACAAATCCACTGCTTTATTAATTAAACTCTATCAGGTTATTATTGGTTAAATCTATTGGATATACGCGCTATTGGCGAATTCTGATTCGTGGAGGTTTGGTAGCAATTGAATTCAAGCAATGAGATTCTTAATTGAAGTTTCTATATTAAATTGCTATACACGTTGTAATGTAAATGATAGGGGATGGAGCAAGATACACATACATAGCAAGCATAGATATGAAATTTAAATAAATATGTTATCTCTGTTCAGTTACATCAAATTACAACTCTAACAAATATTTTTATGTAAAGTGCGGCAAATTTCATGTTATTAATATTTTCAGGTTTGTTTGAAAATTACTTTGGACACCAACGAATGTGCAATGTTAACGAAACGTATGAATAGGTTCTTTCCTCGGAAGAGTCTGGGCTTAGGGCATCCTGTTTACTTTCTCGCATACGCAGTAGAGATAAAGTTATGTAGTACTGCGCGAAAAAACGCGCCTTTTCAGGAGAAAAACTCTTCTTACATGTCCAGGTAACGAAAAAGTGAATGAATCCAGTTGTTAAGTTTAGAAAACGTCAGCTAGGTCTAATTCAGTCGCTGTCTGAAGGACAATTTAGGCGAATGCCGGAGACGTACCCTAACAAACGGGCCACGAACAGCGTGCGATCTTTTCTACCTCATCCTTGTCCTATCCTTTTCACTTGCACACACTACACACGTGTCGCACGCACTACACAAGCACACATGTCGGGAGACCGATCGGGAGCTTAGAGCTTGTCCTGGCTGGGGAGTTGCCTCGATGGCGGGAGATACCTGGTCGGGGCAACTCCCTGCAGCCTACGCTATGTCGGAGCCGAGTCTCGGCATACGGCAGCGGGAGGACCACTGCCACCTCCCGGGAAGAGCATGCACTACACTGACGGGACTAATGACCCTGGTAGTTGATGCGGCCGGACTCACTAACAATCAATCAATAAATAAATCTAATAGTTCGAGACGGAGAATCGTTCAAGAATGTCCACGACCAAATTTCTCTACCAAACGCATCCCAGAAAATTTCTTTAAGAAGTGTCTACGTTATCGCACGTCTTCGTAAATATGCCATCCTCATTGAACATACTCTTTCCATCTGTAGCACGGATACCTGCGATCTCATTAGATAAGTTTGTGAATCAGACATTGGAGGGGGCGACGAGAGTTGACTAATATGATTCAATGCACGTTCAGTACACATCAACTACCTTTAACTGATTTCTTCTAAGAAACGCTTGTCAGCATTTCCTCGGCGGTCCAAACATTGTAGTCTCCGTCAAGAAGTTTATAGTATGTTGGAGTCATAAATTGGCTCTTTACTTCAAGGCTGGTCGAACCGAGGATTGTTTGCTGGAGCCGTAGCGGCGCCTGTGGGGTAGTAAAGTCATTAGCGCATGTCCTCCGCCCTTTCCCCGGGAGAGGTGGCTCACGGCATCAACTTATGTCACTGCAGTGCCTCTGACCGGGAGGTCCTTTCATTTCTCCAATCAATACAGGCGAATGCCGTACCCTAGCAAACGAACCACCGACCGCGCACGATTTTTCTTACCTCCTCCTTATCCTAGCCTACCCTTTAAACACATTACAACTACCGTAATTACACTACCAGAAGCCGGGAGACCTATCGGGAGCTTAGAGTTTGTCCCGGCTGGGGCGATGCCTCGCTGGTGGGAGGCACCTGTGTGGGGAAAGCCCAGAATCCGACAGTCGGTCGGCACCGGATCTCACCAACCCGCAATGAAAGATAACCCTCAGCTTTCAAATAAAAACATGCACTACACTTACAGGGCTAATGACCTTAGCAGTTGACGCGTCCGGAATCACTAGTAATCACTCATGTTTCCCTCTCGCACATGTCTGTGTACGTTCCAATATGCGGCTTGCGGTCGCCAATGGAAATTGAATGGGAATATCGTTACAATATGTATATTATTTATATATTATTAAGGAATATATTTATGTATGTTTTGTTGTTTACTTAATTGCAATGGTTTTCTGACCTTAACAACAACAGACACTAACATATTTTTAAACAATTATTTTTATTTTTTGACGTTTCGACTCTAATAGGAGGGTGATCAACTAGAATACTTAGTTGGGGGTCTATAAATCAAATTAGTCATTACAGCCCATACTAATTATCCTAGTTGATCTCCCTTTCCCTCCCCCACTTCTCCAGCGAACAATGCACAAAATGGCACGGTGCAGAAACAGCACGAACCATGATGACCATGTTACCTGGGTAAATAATAATACTTTGTAAGTTTTTAATAGTGTTTGTGTTCTTTATTAGTTTTACAATTTCATTTTTTTCATATTATAGTTTCCAAGGTTTCCTTCCTATGGAGGCACCGAAGATGAGGTAAAATACCTCGAAACATGTCTGTCTAATGCTGAAACTGACTATTAGTAAGTTAATGAATTTATTTGTGGAAGATGTTTTATTTTTCCTCCCGATGTATTACAATTCTGAAGTTCCACAATATTTCTGCGGAAACCACCAAGTTTTTTAAATGTAAAAAACCGTACTTTCCCACTCCACATTTCTTCTAGTCTATCTCCCGAATGCTGGATTGGAAAGCTATATGTCTCAGTACATCTAGTTTCTTCCCAATCATTAACAGCCCATGCCAACCCTGGCACAGCCTGGGCAATCATATGTAAAGTATTGACAAAGGCTTTGAATGAAAGGCGTTGTCGTTTCCCATATTTTTATTGAGTATATGATTATCTTTTAATGGAGTATATCAGAAGATAATCATCTCTGCTGTCTAAAACACAGAAATTAGAGTACTTGCCTTCAGTAAAGACTAATAGAATTTAAGGTTGGCTGGCAGCAGATCGGATGATAAGAGATCAGCCACTGTAAGCTGATCGTGCAAAGAAGAAAAATGTTAGCAACGGTGAATCTTGTATTGAAATATTGGAATACCGACAATGCATCGCCAATTATTGAGTTTTAATCAAAGCTGATAATAATATCTCGTTTACGCTGCGTCTCAAGTTGGTGTTTATCCACAACCGCAAGCCGCGAGTCTCGTGTTTCTCGACAATTCGTTTCGCGAGAGCTCTGCGGGAGGGTCCCGCTCCCTTCAATGGCGTTTATCAGGCGAGCCGTACACGCGCCATCTCTTTTGCGGACGCCCCCGGCGCCCACCGACACGACGCCTCCGCTCGGGGCTTCTTCGCCACTTCCGGTCTGGGCAGACGCCCGCGGACGACGACGGCGGCGGCGGCGGCGACGAGGAGGACAATGCTATCGTCGCCACTGGTCACTGAACTTCAGTGTTGTAGTCTCCCGCTCGTTGGTCGATAGCTCCTCGCCCTGCCACTCCTCACTGTTTATCGTCCGTGATTATTTTTTACTGCTGTCAGCGGATTTAGTTTCATGTTAGGAAACTATTGGTTGTTAAAAAAATAACGTTCTCTAAAAATATTGTGAAATGTCGAGCTTAAAGTAAATTTTCCATTACTAAAGTAAATTTTTCAGTTTCTATATTTTTTTTCAACAAAGAAGTTGTTTGGAGGTAAGAAGCAAAAAATATTCAAGTCAATAATTGAATTATTTGATTTAAATCTTGAGAGGTTTGGAACTGACTCTTCAACCCATCCTGAAGTAAATATTTTACGAATCCGTGTCTGAGTATTGTCAGTAAGCAAAGAAGTGGACGTTGAGAGCCGCATTGAGTGTGTTGACGCATGTGCTGATCGCGAGGTCGCTATCGTGCTGGGCGGGGGTGGAGGCGGCCGCGCTGGCGTCAAACGCTGCGCTCCCCGCGTCAGCGCCGAAGCCGCTTGCACGCCGCCGATAACCGCAATGGACTCGCGCCATGCCTAGTCGCTGCGCCTGCCACCGGTGAGCGGGCTATCGAATACGGAATTACACCTCTGGGCCAAATTGAAACGAAGCAAATGCCAGGGTATCCGCTCAAGATATTCTTGTTCCACGGCCGGCGAAGCAATGTACAGACGGCTTGGCTAACGCGCTGAACGTGGGCGGATACGAAATCGGCTGGCGAATTTCCGCGGCTTTGCTTGCGTTGCCTCACGTTTGGGATGAATGGTTTTGTGACCTCAATGAAACACTTCAGCAGC
The DNA here is from genome assembly GCA_017312745.1 of Gryllus bimaculatus. Lineage (NCBI taxonomy): Eukaryota > Metazoa > Arthropoda > Insecta > Orthoptera > Gryllidae > Gryllus > Gryllus bimaculatus. The sequence goes on from BOPP01000099.1 coordinate 1,119,536, forward strand.
AGAAACGTTTGCTCAGCATGGTAGTGTTGAGTTTTATTGAGCAATCTTTTCCACTGGCTGTTCACTGTTTTAAAACACCCTCACTTAAATTAACCCTCGGTTAAATAACGTCTGGTAATCTTTAAATGCACCACCATTTATTTTTACAAGAACCACATCGATCTCTTTTGTTCCATGCAGATGGATTTCTTAGGCCAAGTGGTAAGTCTATAAATTATTTGTAGATGTAATTTCCCAATGTGTCTTGCAAAAATACGAATGCTTGTTTAATACTTCCATTTTCAATTAGTCAATTATTAAAATAGCTTTTTTTGAAAAATTAAAACGAAATAGCTTCAAAATAATATTGCAAAAAGTAAGAAGCTTTGCTTTACTAAGGAATTAAACAGGCTAATAATAATAATAATAATAATAATAATAATAATAATTAATATTATTATTATTGAAATGATAATAATAAAAATAATCTAAAAATGGTAATAACTGATGTAGCAACTTTAAGAAGTGTTTGTCGTCCGCCTGGAAAACATCTCTTCTGTTCATGCAGAGTTCAAAAACTGATTTAAATAAAAAATTTTAAAACGCTCTTCATGATTAGTTCTGGTTCACTAAGTGCCTTTCACTACATATATTTGGAGCGTATTGCTCTTTTCTGTTTTTAATACTAAATAGAAAGACTGGATGTTTTAGTCATTTCTGCCGCACACATTTCTAAATACTTTTGTGTTAACTAGACAATTCTAAATGTTCCATAGCAGTACCCTCGACGTAGCAGTGGGGAGGGTGCAGTCAGGTCAAAAGGGAGGCGCATGTCGCTCGCGTGTCCCTCGGGCTTTTGCGTCCTTGCGCCTCTGGAGCCCTTCGCGAGAGTGATGGAGCAATGTGCAGCGCAGCGAGGGTGGGCTGTGCCAAGCACGGGGTGGCGCTCCGGGGAAGAAGGCGCGTGCGACGGAAGGATTGGCGAAAATGAAATATATCCTCCCTTTTCGCTCTGCTTTGCGTACGCGTTGCGCTAGGTGTCATTTTGCCAAACCTGGTTTCCTTTCAGATACTTCATTCGTGGATTTATTAAAACTATTATCAAACATAAAATACTCGGTATTATAAAATGTACTAAAGGGTTTTTAAGTATTGTTTCTTTTAGCTACATTCAAAACTTTTGGAAGAATGTACTAATTTCATTTTTTGATCATCTGCGTAATCGTTTTTATATGCATTTTTTATGATCATGTCACAAATCGTGAAATTGAATTGCAGATGTAAAATAGTCTTTGTGGTAATATTGCTATAACTGCGTCTTTTAAATATTTGAATGTGCGTGACACACATTACACACGAAGAATTCGTCACGTCATTGCTTTTTCAGAATACATTATATATATTACTAACGGCGCATGAAGCATATGTTATAATGATGTTATTTACGTCTATAAGTGGAAAAACAAAGTGGCATATTAACACGGAGTCAAACTTATGAAGCTTAGAAACGCAAAATTGGGAACTCAGATTCCTATTAGGATGTATGTAATCACTTACATAAACCTTTTAAATATCCATCTCCTGAAGGAGAGATGTGAGATTTGAACTTATAATAATATGTTTAACCCCAAAACGGTGAGGAATTTGCAATTTATCTACATTTGGCTGGACATGCAAGAGTGAGGAAAGGTCGGGGTGGGTCTGGCAAGGAGGGCAAAGTAGAATGGGGAGAAATGCGGAGAGTGAGGAGCTAGGACAGGTTGGTAGGGCAGATTCTCGTTATAAACACTTTGTTTATTCAGGCATCGCTAATAAAGTTCAATCATTAGTGTTT
>BOPP01000099.1:1121373-1144011 GCA_017312745.1 Gryllus bimaculatus
CGACGCATCGCGTTGTCCATTGTCCAACGAGCATGAATCGATTGCCCACATATCCCACGCCACTACAATGCACAATCTCTCTTAGTGCCACTGAGTCAGGCCCATTACCAATTGTTGATGAATTACCAATTTCTAACGCATTATCAGCTTCATCCATATGGTTTAAAGCCCACACTTTCTCCAATCATGTCGTCAGACCTAACTATGCCATTCCAAACCACGTTTATTTGTGGCCACACTTGTCACATAATTTCCCATACTCAGGATATGTTTCGAGCGTTACACCTATATGTGTAGCCACTTGTACCTATGTCTACCGTTCATTAAAATACTTTCAACCAATTTTACAATGTCCTTATGAAAATCGCCGACTTCTATAGAATTCGCCACTCTTCTCCTATACCCTATTAAATTTCAATCTCGATGGCGTAATAATTTTTATCAATTATCTCTGGTTGCTAGTGTCAGCTTGGTTCCGAGCACAAGTGGCAACAAACCATTCTATCTCTTCTGGCTCGCCACTAATAACCATCAACCAACTGTCCCACCCATCAACGCCATACCGGCAATTTGACATACCCGTCCATATCTTCGAGATTGCGTCTATGGTTCTGGCATCCTACTACCGACGTCTCATCTATAACCATTTACCCAAAACATCTCCCCCACACGCACTATCACCTCCACTTCCAAACAACAAAACAACACCCACACAATCCTCCCACACCCAACACACAACAACCACACGCACGTCACCACACTGCGCTCCAGCATCCCCTCCACACCACTCAAAACCCACTACTACCTCGTTGCCTCCAGCGCCGCAGCGTCGACCCATTTGTTCTCCCTCCCCATCACCCCCTCGTGCTGTGGCTCAAGGGTCCGGCCTTTTCAACGCCGGCGTCCGAAATCCCCAACGAATTTCAAACTTGCCGCTGCGGCATTGTTCCTGAGGCATATTAAGGGACGCCGGCTATGCAAGCGTCTCATTCAAATGCAAATTCCGTGTTTTTAACGCTTGGTGCTTGACACTAGAATGCGCAACGAATTAACTGCTGTTGAGTCAGGCTTTCTTATTCGAGTCGAGAACGGAATCTCTGGATATTTATATGAACTCGACTACAATCTGTTTGATGCAGTCACTTGACCACTTTACGAAAAACACATTCGCATTTGGCGTTTCTGAATGCTCTTTGTCTGTAAATTTGTGTGAATGTTATGTGACAAATCACAAATTAAGGTTGCTTGAAACAAATACTGTTAAAAAAGCTTTGATATTCAATTTACTGACAAGAAAAAGAACTCATACAACGTAATAAATTATCAAAAAATTGTTTTTGTATGTTGGTATGAGGTAACTGTATAAAACAATAGTTAGCACTTATTATCCTCCTTTCTACATATTTAGTACAGATTTTTTTCTACATCTAAACTGAGTTTAGTGGAATTTACTGCAACGTAAATGTAATCGTTTTTTTAATTTGCAGCGTAAGAAAAAATACCCGAACTGGAATACTAACTACGAGAAAAAACAGGAATTAATATTCACATTAAAGTTGAAGAAACGACAGGACATAGAAAAGATGAGATTATGTTTCACGTGCTATGGCAGACTGCTTGTGGATGTTTCTCTAAATAGTGCAAAATTTCACATTTTATACCTGCCGAGACTAAATACATTACATTATTTTAATTTTTTTTAATCAAATATGTCAAATCTACTTCTTCAAAACTTAATACCCAAACAGAGAAAGTGGATGATAGAAACATATGTAATACTCAGGTCCTAAAGCAGATGGGTTAGGGTGCACAGCACTCTTTTATGCTAGAATTGGGAAAGTTATAATCCTGGGAGTTATTAACAACCCTCGTAGTATTGCAACTACTTCGCAGTACTCTTCTACCAAGTTCCACAATCCAGAGCATATAGGGACGAACCTATTAGAGAGAGTAGCGAGACAGTTACAGAACTTCTCTTCAAGAATACGTGCAACTATTCTAGTTTCCACTGAGGATTCCCAAACGTGGAACTTTTCCCGGGAAATGTAGGAATGGCTGGTCTTTCTCGCATTTGGCAGGCTTTCCTCGTAGCCTCTTTACAACGAAGAGGCGTGTTAAACATCTACTCTTTGGTTCTTTCAATACATGAGCACTACTTTGGCTGTCTTGCACGATACCTATAAGAACTGAGTAATATCATTCATTAATATTCATTTAGGGAAATGTTCTAAAACTTTTTTCCATCCGATATTTTTCTCTCCTGGCCTTGACTAGCTATTTTGCAATGAAAACTGGGTCCGTATGTGAAGGTTGCTGTATAATGGATAGCCCTTCTGTACTTACGGCCGTGACACTTTGATTTGTCAAAAGCGTCCGGGGACCAGACAAGGGTCCGAGTTGTTTTCGTAGTGCGTTCCGTGTGTTTTTGTCGTGGTCACAATCGACATATTTGGGTTAAGAAGAGGAAGTACGTTGTAGCGTACATATGAAGAGATGCCGAGCCGTTGAATATTGCTTGTATTTTAAAGTCGCAGTGGTAGAGAAGTAAGATATCCAGCGTCGCGATACAAGTGAAGTTAGTAATAATGGTAACCACAACAGAAACGGTAACAAAAATAGTAATGACTATTGACGAAAATGATGCCAAAGAAAACCACAAAATGATTTTGCACAAAGCAGAAAGTACACTGCTCAAGAGCACTAAATACAATGCTCTCGTATAATACGGCATTAAATTAAATATTTTATCAAAAACAAAATTCGCAGTAACATAGTAGATTACATGAACAGTACAACAGTTCTTGATATGCAAACAAAAATGTTGGTCTTAAAGGAACACATAAGTAATATTTAATGGTGGGTGACCTCTTCCCCGGAGCCTTGCTATTCCAATTCAGCTGCATCGTAATCAGTAACTCACTGCATATGAAAATAAGGTAAGCGGAATACGAGGGAAGGGATAAAAACACAATAAAATATTCGTATTTTTCTGTCAAAATTGTAGCGGTTGCAGTATTTTCTTGTATCTCACCAGTTGTCTTTCAATTTCTTCGCGCAATGGAAATTGGCAATAAAGATAACGGAGACGGTAAAGGTATCGGTGATGATGATGGTAAAGGTTTGGTAGTGATGGCGGTAGAAGTGTCCATGGTGGTGGTGGACAGAATGGTGCGGGCAACGAGGGTCTGATGAGAGAGAAGCGAGTGGTTTCGGTGAAGTTCTCGTTGAAGTTGGCGTGGTGCCTTCTGTTTCTATGTGGGCGTGGCGGGGCAGAGCCTGGAACATTCAGCAATTCCGAATGTGAAAACACTGTCGTGTGTGCTTTGCAAATGGTCAGTAAATGCACATAATACAATTGCAGTTCTCTCTCGTTCGCACGCTCCCTGCCCGCTCTCACTCTATTGTTTTGCATTCTAATTTAATTAAATTGCTTTTTTACTACGAACGGGATTGAAAAACAAACTAGAATTTAAAGATTGTAATGAGCAACGTTTGTGATCTTCGTTGCAATTTAGATTTAATGACCCATGATAATAGACATGGCAGTAACTGACAACACAATCTGGAGACTCCAACACTTGCTTTCTGACAATGATTCACACCACGCAAAGAAATGCACTTTCACGTTGATACCGAAAAACTATTTGATTTGATTATTCTGAGAATGACATTGCTGTGAGCCTGTGAAAGTAAAAAAAAAAGTGAGTTATTGCAGGTGAAAAAACACTATCGTCTTCTCCTGAATTAGATGGTCAAATGTTATATCAAATTGCTGATAGACACTTTATTTCTTCACAATAGATTCTTGAAGCCTTCTCTTCTGTTTTAATGTCAAGAGGTTGGGCTTAAAGTTAGTCAGACATTTGAATTAATTTACTACATTATTTTTTCCCTGATATTTTATTTATTGTTATTGACGTTGATGCGGAGCTCGGTATACCCTCCATAACTTATCTGGGTCGAGGGGATCGCGGTTACGAGGTAAATATGTATTAGTTGAATGATGCTACAAGTTCTCTTATAGAGGAAATTTTGAGAGAGAATTACGCAAGGAAAATATCGGTAACATATAGGCTGCTCTAAAGTTGGATTTTAAAAAGTTCTCTTTTAATGTGAATATATGCTTTTATTACATGGTTTCACATAAAAAAATATATTGTGGCCCTCATAATATTAGCAATAAAGAATTCCTTTACCGTGTTGTCAACGAAAGTTTGTGCAGAAACGAAACGTTCTTGGCAAAATGTCAAAAGAAACAACTGTTCAACTAATTGAAGAGAAAGCTGTGTTTTTACGGGAAGTGACTCTTCTTATATATTCATGTAGTGCGATATAAACAGCAAACCAGCTCTCTTGTTCTGATGTTTCATACAAAATCACAAAAACCTCACACGCAAACAAAATCACAAAAAATGGACATGTGTACACTACGTTCTGATAGTTGTAATAGTTTCCACTTGCTCGAGGATGTGACGCTGCAGAGACGCAGAAAGCTCAAAAGCATGGTCATAAACTTTTTAGCCAATCTTTTCCAGCATCGTAATCAAACTCTGCATATGATGACGTTACAGTATTTTTACTTGCATATGGAAATATATCCAACGTCTTGGCAAGAGAAATGCTATATTGTAAGTTTTGAATTTTCTTTCAATTTCGACACTGTTTATAATTCTCAGTGTTTAATTATTTTGTTTCAATTTTATTTTATTTTTATGGAATTTAAGTGTACAGCGATGTCATTGTTAAAATTTTTTCAACCAGTATCACTTCACAGCATGTCACAATATTTTTGCAGTATTGTCTCCGAATAAAGTTAATGTTTTTTTATATATTTGTACGAAATATACATTAATATTTTTCTCTTACTGTATACTTTCGAGCATTTTCCACAGTAATAAAAAGTGTGTGTGGTAATAAATTGTTTTACTAATCTAATTTCTGCTATAAGACATTCAGTAATTATGCAAATTTGTCGTGCATAGCACACAAGATGCTATCATCTCAAACCAGTTCATTTCTCATTTCAGATGAAGTTAGCTTTTTTCTGGAACTAATGATATGATGGTAATGAAAAGAAAATGCAAATTTTAATCGGCGTAGCGAATGATTAAAGAAATTAAAAACTTAATTATTGGGCAAGAATGAATTTAATTTAGTTTCTCATGAACAGCAATTTTGGACCATTTATTTAGATACGTTTGTATAAATCTGGAAAATAATTAATCTAAATTACAAATTGTTCTGTACGTCCATTACATTTATTGAATACCAAATAAATTCTCTTCAATTCCGTTTGAACTTTACAACAGTCTTTATGTAATCTAATTATACGGTATACTTTGCTTACTGTAAATTTGCTAGTTCAACTAGAAGCAGCTAGTTGTGACTTGTAGAGAAATAGGACTAGGTGGCACACACCGGGTTTGAATTTCGTATGACTAATAGGAGAGTTTCTCGAAGTATTACTGAATCGCACAAACTCTGCAACACAGTTCCTTTGGGAGTCGCGGCAAAAAGTGACATGAGGAGAAAAGAAATGGAGAGAGAGAGAGAGAGAGAGAGAGAGAGAGAGAGAGAGAGAGAGAGAAAGGGTGAGGGAAGGAGAGAGAGAGGGTGAGGGAAGGAGAGAGAAAAAGAGGAACCAAAGAGAGAAAAGGGATATGGGATTGGATGAAATGTTCAAGCAGAAGATGGAGTTACAGAGTCGTATCTTGAAGAGGAAAGAGTGATATATTGCTTACGATTTTGGGGAGCTGAAGAGGGAAGAAAATGAAAAGGGGACACATCTGAGTTAGGCTTGGAGCAAAATGAAAGCACATTCACAAATGTTCTGTTGAAGAAATTATTGAAAGAAAGTAGAAATAGAGAAATGATAAATGTTTAACAGATGAGGAAAGAATTAAAGCTGAAAATACGGACATTAAAAAAACTGAAAATAAAAGCAAGTGAAAGAGGAAAAAGAGACGTGGATGATGAGAGTACTAGATATATAGTATCGTGAGAGGGAGAGATGAAAAGAGAGTGAGGGAGGGAGACGGAGAGGGAGGGAGAGAGAGGGAGAGAGAACGTGAGCAAGGAGACGAGAGTAACGGAGTGAAATATATGTTTGATTCAGTGAGTGAGAAATTGTGAGTGAAAATGTAAGTGCAAGAGATGTAAATGAGATGTTGTGAGAGAGATAGTGACTGAGAAATGTGAATGAAGTTTCGTGAGAGGAATGCAGGGCGATATCTCAGGTGTAGGCAGTGAAAGAACGAATAAGTTGAAAAATTAAATAATGTAATACATTTCAGGAATGCCGTTCCCTTAAAAAACGAGCGAAAATGAAAGAAGCGTTTCGAGCGAGCGGTATCTCGTAAGCTAAGAAATGAAGCAGCGCGCCCGGCCGAGGGCTGAGCCGAGCCGCGCGAGAGGCAGCGCTTCGAGAGGGGCGCGGGAGTCTCGAGAGCGGCGTGTGAAAGCGGAGCGCCGGCGTCGCGGCGGAGCGATTCTCAGGAGGGAAACAAGCCCCGGGGCGCGACGAAGCGGGAGGGCCGGGCGGACGCGGACTTTATATCAGGCGACGGCGGCGCCGCGCGACCGTTGTCATTAGAATGGCAGGGCGAGGAACGCGCGGCGGAGCGGCGGGGGCGCATGAAGAGACGAGGTGGGGGAGGGGAAAGGGCGAAAGGGGTGCCGGCGGTATGCGGGGGAGGGGGGTATTGAGGTGGCGGCGAGTATAGAGACGTTGGGGGTGGCTCTGGGAACGTCGGGGGCGTAAGCGGAGAGTCGCAGAGGCTGTGGAGGATATGGCGGGGAGAATGAAGGCGAGATGTAGGTACTGTGATGTGGGTGGCCGAGGGTGCATACTACAGGGTTATTACACTGAATGGCAGATTTGTAGGTTGTTGGGGTTGTAAGGTTCTGAGTTAATAATCTGTCATAATGTAGACTGCGAGGAGTGTAAACTACCGGGAGCGTAAACTGCCAGGCAGTAAGTTATAAGTTACCTTGGATGTAGAGTGCCTTTGGCGTAGCCTGCTGGGGGTGATTCCTGCCAGGGTGTAGACTGCCGGGAGTGTAGGCTACCGGGATGTAGGCTGCCGGGGTGTGAGCTGCCGGGTTTGTGAGCTGCCGTACGGGCAGGCTACCAGGATGTAAGCTGCCCGAGGTGTAGGCTGCCAGGAGTGAAGGTTGTCGGGGATGGTCGCTGCCTCGGGTGTGGGCGGATGGGGCTTCAACTGGCGGAGGCTTGTCGGGCGTGGGTGTGGGCGGCCGAGGGTGCAGGTGCCGGGGGGGTGTTGTCTGCCGGAACACGAAATGGCGACTGGAGTCTACAGGTCGGGGGTGTGAATGGCGGAGATGGAGGGGGTGTGATTGTTGAAGGCGGTGGAATGGGAAGGTGAGGAGATACAATAGCGGAGAAGGAAGAGGTCGAGGAGACCGGAGGCCCGGGCGTAGGTGGCAGGAGTCGGCTGGGGTGAAGGTGTCGGGGAGGAGGCGACAGAGTTCGTGGCGGCGGGGGCGGGCGCCGGCTGCCAGAAATGGAGAGGACGGGCACGTGCGGCGCTGGAAGACTGACTTGCGACGAGGACGCGGCGAGACAGCCAGCGGAGCCGCGCGCCGGGGCGAAAGCGAAGGAAACAGAGCAATGACTCACGTGCCTTACGAGATCCCCGGAAGAGCGCACCACGGGCATTTTTCTTGGCTTGTTTTGTTCGTTATTCTGCGGCTTTCCGCGACGTTGGATGTGCTTGCTCCGACGAGAGAGAAGCGAGTGGATAATGAGCACAACTCTGATGATCGTGCATGGCGTAATATTTTCTTTTTCTTCTGCGTCGCAGAAGTTGACACGGGATCTGAGATAGGAGGATGTTTTTCACCACTGTGAAATTTTTCTTAGACTAACTTTACAGCGCTTGAATTGCGCGTTTAAAGGACCTGGACTATTTCTTTAGAGCCATCTAGAAGCGTAGAAGGTATCTTTCGAGCAACAATACTCAGTATATGTGAGAAATAGAATATGTTTTTTAAAACATAACTACTTTCTTTATTTGTCTTCCTAAAAAAAGAATGCTGTCGTATGTAGGAGGTCCGTTAGTGTATTGTGGGTAGGATTATAACGCACTGAATTGGACAGTATGCGATATACACTTACTACTTGAGAGAATGTGTAAAAGAACACAAACAAGATAATCATGTGCGAATTTGTCCTATTATTACGAATTCATTTGAAGTTTTGTCTTGTTTCATATACATATTAAGAATATTCCGTGTTCATCACTTTCTTCGTCATATTCCAAAAATTTTTCAACAATCTTCGTACTGTCGACATTCATTTCTTTACTTTTTTACTCCAGTAATTTGTAATTTGTATTTTAATATCGGACACCTCTCCCTTCCATCGAATTATTCCTCTCTTCCGAATAACCTCTTCCCGCTTCATCGAATTATTTTTGTTTAGTTCGATCGGAATTTGGTTCTCTCAAATTTCTCTTCTGTCTAAATTAATTCGTATATTCCACGATGCTCAATTTTTGTCCTGCTGGACTTACACAGCTCATCACCTTTTGAACCAGGCCTCACGGCGTCTCCCACGCCACTACAACCTCTTCAGTATTCTCCCCACCATCGGGGATGCATTCACGCCACTTAGCTTTCTTTCGCGCACGCCTCTTCGACTCGCTCAGTAATCGCCTCAGCACCTCCGCTCTGGAACGTTTCCCCAATTCGCCGCTCCCTCGCGCTTGTTCCGAGCTCGCAGGGAGAGCACCTGAGAGACTGCGCTGGGCTCAGAAAGCAGCGCTCCGAGGGAAAGGTGGTGCAGGAGGGGGAATCCGTTGGCTGGTATTGTCACCCTTCTAACTTCACAGCTCTGCTGCACGCAGCCGCTGTCTCCCCCCCTCACTCCCTTCAGACATGCCCCGCCCATTCACCCCTGTCCACCGCAGAATTCCACTCTGCCACACACCGCGCCATGCTGTTCCACGCCGCTCCACACCATCCGCTAAAGCGGTTTTCCGCTTCCAACGCCAACGTCCAGAGAGGCGCTCACGCCGCTCCAGGACGCCGCTCCACGTCCTGCTCACGCCACTCCACACGCGTGAGCTCCAACGCCGCTCCACGGCCCATCCCGACTCCACGCTTGTGCCACGACCACCCTGTCGGCCTCCACGCCCTTCCTTCAGTCCAAGGTCCGCCCGCCACGCGCGCTTCACGCAGCTCTCATGCACAGCAACCATTGAGAGGCCTTATCCACCTCTAGGGAGAGCGTCTTAGCCACCAATTTATAACCCCACGCCGCCCCCATGACGGCTTCCGCCGTCCCCACCCGATCCTGCTGACACCTACACGCTGCACCCTCGCCGCCCCACGCCGCCCCCATGCCACCCTCATGCCGCCCCCGTTGCCCGTACGCAAACCCACGCCCCGTGCCGGCCTACGTCCCTTTCCCCTCGTCTTCCTTGCCAGCACCCACGCTGTGATCCTAACTTAACCGACCCAACCTGCTCTTCCCCGGGTCTCCCTACCCTGTTCTTTTCTTGCATTCATTCTTCAAACTCCTCTTCTTCATAATTTTATCCCATACTACCTCGTCCCGTGGCCCGCTCCGACACATCCATACTACGCCTCCACTTCCATTCCGTCCGTCCCTTCCCGTTCTCTCTATACTCATTTTCAGTCTCAGTCTCTATATTCATTTTTCGCCACCACGCTCCAATCACCCGCAGTCTCTGAAAAGTTGGATCCGCCGATTTGATAAATTAAAATGAAAGATTGCTGTTTTCGGTCATGTATGGTCAATAGCCCGGCGAGTATTAGTGTGGGGAATATTCTATCTTGAGCGGTAGTGGTGTTGTTTCCCCTGGATGGGAAAATTCATTGGAAAACTTCATTTTGTCTATTAGGGGATTTCCCCTGCAAGTATCTACCCCAGCGGCGCGCCGCCCTAGCCAGGACGTGCTCTAGTTTCCCAACTGGTCTACAATCATGTGTGATAGTGTAGCGCATCTAAATGTATGTGGAAGGAGGAAATTTAGGTCGAGGAAGGGGAAGGAAAGATCGCGCAAGATCTGTTGACGGTTTGTTAAAGTATAGCCTGTGCATTATTCTGGTGTTAATCGAAAGAAAAGATCGGAAAAAACAATGGTAATCGACCGATCTCAGCAGCTGGACGCTATAATTCCTCTCTAGATAGAGGCCGGATTCGACTATTTCACTATTACTAGTGTCGATAATCCACCAGCGTCAGGACGCGAACCTCAGGACCGCTCAGTCATAGTTTCTGCATATAGAGCGACAATTCTAGCTCTGAACTCGCTCAGTCAGTGCCCACCGCTCTGTATTGCCCCTCCTCCACACTTCCGCGGCCACTTCCGCCCATCTGCAGCCGACAGTAACTGGTTTCCGGCGTTTTCCCCTGCCTGGCGCCGCGCCATGCTGCGTCGTCGCGCTGCGCCGCGCCACGGAGCGCCGATTGTAATTGCGTGCGGTTGAGACTCATGCATAAGACATTACACTAATCCAGTTGGAGCGGGGAGGAGGGTGGGGCTGAGCGGTAAGAAGCAACGTGCACGACGTGTCGTGGCATTTCGGGGAGAGGGGGGGCGGTGAAGGGTTGGGAGAGGAAAGGGCGGTTCTGGGAGGAGGGGCGAGAAACAGGTGAATGTTTGTGGGACATGTGAGGGAACCCAGTGGGGTAGACTGACTTTTATATGTATTGGTTTTTTGACAGCAATTGCTGGCAACATAACTGAAGCTTCTGTGGTCGTTGTGCCCTTCAGCCCACTCGACTCCTTCCTTCATTCGCTCGTTTGCAGGTGGCTAACTTGTAAATGGCTTCTACGCTTCCTTTTGCGATGTTCTCTTCCGACAAAAATATTGTTCACCACGAGAAATAATTAAAATTTGGAAGTGCAGTGCTCTTCTTTCAAAATTCTTTTTTATATAAACATTACATGGAATTTACTTTTTTGTGCTAAGTATTATGTGAAATTGAAAACCCAGTATTGAATGTCAAAGGCGAACTGGCGCATGAGTTTCCTGCTTCTGTGCGGTAAAGAGGCGAACTGTGATAGAGAATTTCCCGAGATTCGCCTTTATTAAATGTATATTTTTATATAGATACACGGTTTTGAACCATGAGAAACCATGATGTCACGGAAGCCATGTACAAGCATATACACTTTACGAAGAGACTTGTCTGAACTGTCGCGGCGGAGGGATACTTTTCTGAATTTCATATGATGTTCACTTGTTTAGCGAACTATCATAATGGCTCGTTCTTACGCGAATTCTTCTATAATAGTGGGAAGAAACAGTGAAAAACGAGGAGGTGCGAGAGACGGGAGGCGGAGTGGGGTTATAAGGGTGGGGGAGCGGCGGGATTGAGCGAGAGTCGGAGGGGAATGTTTGATGAACTTCAGTGGGACGTACCACAGCGGGATGGGAATGATATGTGGCATTCCTCATGAATTGTCTTCCGGTGGTGTTTTGAGACGGAATCACTTGGAAAGCTGATGTCTTGGTTCCTTTCTCATAGTTTCAGGACTGTATAAGATCAACAACAATAATTTAAATATTTCATGAAATTCGGTATCTTATTATTTACTTATTTATCTTTATTTATTTTTAGTGAAAAAAGTATTTCCACGCAATTAAGAATATATATCTGCATTGAAAGAAACTTCGTTATTTAACTACATTCTCTATAATTATCTCGCATAATTGAAACGCACGTTAACAAAGATATTCGTGTGATTTGAAGCATACATGAGGTGCCAAGGACCGAGTCTTCGTTGTAAATTCATCCCAATATTTTCGTCATGTTTCAATGAAATTGGTGTAGGAGATTTTGCTCTGAAAGAAAAGTTCTAGTAATTAGAAAGAGAATAACTAAATAAAATAATATAGCTTTCCAATGTATCTGACCTTATTGTTCTGTCATGCTTTAGGTTAATATGTCGAGATGGAAACAGGAAATCAGAAAATTGACTGGAGCAGTGTAGGGCTTGCCGATATAGATTGTACGTAGCCATTCAGTATCAAAATCTTACTGCTGGAGAGCTACGGTATATGTTGTTAGTAAGGTTACTGTGAACCATCTCCTAGTATCTGCTTTTTCTTCTTCAAATGTTTGTTAATTCTTATCTAAATTCTTCTAATAACGTACTATATTAACAAGTGTAATCACAGTATATTTTATATTCCATTCATAGTCTTAATAAGAGAACAATAATGTTCATAAACTACGGCCAAATAAGGAAAATAATCTAAAAACTAAAATTGTTTTGTGGGCTAACTTCTCATGAAGAAATTCTAACAATTATTATTTGTGCTCGTTAATTTTAGAACTACGTGTATTATGGCGTTTAAACTGTTTTTATTCACGTTTTCCATTACAAAAAAATATTTTGAAATGTTAAAGATATTTAAGTGTACTTTTATATCCATAGCCAGTTTGCAGTAATTTTTAAAGTTTGTTTTGAAGTTCTAAACGAATATTTACGATGAAATATTCTTAGATGTGCAACGGAAACAATTTATTATTACCCTCCTTTTGAACCTTGCTACCATATTATTTTTAACAAAGTGTGCAAAGGTTTCAATATGAGAGATAATGACTTGATGGGATGAATATCAAATTAAGTGCAAGTAAAAAAGGAAAGTTTTCTTGATTTTTGCATCTTCAAAGGAAATCATAATGATGTAAGTTAATATTAAATTCTTCAAGGTTGCTTCTTCAAAGGATATTTTGTGACGATATACGTTAAATAAAAGCTTAAGCTCTTTAAAGGTTTACATTTTCTGTGCTCTGTGAATTCCAAACTACCCACTGTCTTTTAACTCTCAATTTTTCTTTAGCATCTTTTCTTATGGACTAAGACGTTAGTTTTTCATCGTTTGCAAAATACTCACAGCTTTTAAGTAATTCTAATTGATTAACACTTTAATTAATACTTTAATTAATACTTTCATCAAGAGACGAATTAATTGGAATTAATTAAAATATTTTTAGTACGTCCTTTTTTCAATTTGACTGCGACTTACAACCATTGTTAATATTTTATGCCAGTAGATATAATTGTTCGTATTTTTTTAACGTTTATGAATTAAATTAACGTAGTCGTAAGAAAACAATATGACAGGAAATCATAAAAAAAATTAAACAGGTAGTTTGAAAATAATATTACACATATGTGTTACAAACTGTACTAGGCACGAGGATGCCATCAGCATCGTAATCCCATCCTACTCCACTCCAAGAACAGCCACCATCTTCCGTGCTGTTGCGGGCCTCCCTCCCGTGCTGCCTTAGACTGGCGGCTGCTCAGTCGCGCATGTGATGGCTCCTCTGCGTCGCCGCGCAGCGTTAGCCGACTCGGCCTTCCGCGCTCTCTGCTCGCTCCTTGCCCTCTTCTGTTTGGCGCTCCCGGGTGGCGCACGTGCCTTCTTTTATGGAATCGAACTGTCCTCCAAATTAAGACGCCGCTCGGGTTTTAATTTTTTGTTCCACCTTAACTAATTAAGTCATATGCATTCAAAATATGTTTGAAAGCGTATTTTTTTGCGTCTGTACTTTCATTGTTCTTTAGACATTTCTCTACTTTGAGATCTGTGCTACCGGTTTTCTGTGAGAGAAATCCAATCTCCTATTATTTATACTATGTCTATACGATGAAATATTAATAACTCACATAATGATAGCTCCTGATTTCTCTAATGAAATAGTCTGTCATATTGAGAAGTGGCATTTTGAAACTAGGTGAAACTAGGCGCTGATTCTTATTATAGAGGTGAAAAGATATACACTTCCTGTTTTCCCGATACGAGTTTTCATGGAACCCTGCTTTTGATATTCGTCGATAAAAAATATCATCAATTATTCATCTTTGGAGAGTATGCTGAAATGGGACGCAAACGTTCTTCTTTTTTCTAGGTCCCGGATGCCATTATTAAACTGAGTTTACGTCTCCAATTATTTGTACGTGAAAGTATAATAAAGCTGAGACTTTTTTCGTATGAGAGTGATATGCATCCAGGAAGCGTGGGCTCCAGGGCGTTCATTTCCGGCGGAGAGCTCATTGTTTCGACATCCGGTTTCTTCCTGCGAGGTCTTTTATTGGCCTGCTCTTCCGCAAATAGGAATCGACCTTTCAAGGGGCCGGAGGAAATTTTGTTTTCTTCCAGGAAATGTGAACGCAAGGAACTTTCGGAGGTTATTTTGAAATAAGCTGTAGAGCGCGTCTCGGGCAGACGCAAACTGTGTGGAGCCTGTCGCTAGCAGAGGCAACCTCAACAATTGCTACTGCTAATAACCCTATCCGAACTTCACCTCTGAAGGGGAGTAAGGTTGAGGAAAGACCGCAACGTCGATACCATTATTATAACATGCTAAACGCTCCGTGTTTCATATCAAGGCGTGTAGGTTAAATTCATGCGATAAAATGCTTATAACTTCATTTTCTGAACTGGCCATTTCGTTGACAAAATATTATTAACTGAAGAAAATTTTGTCTTTTTTATTTTATAGTTACAGGTTTTACAATTTTCGTTCCTATATTTTTAATTTCTGTTGAAATTATACTTTATATCTAAATGTTTTGCTCTAACTACCTTAATTATATAAAGTCAAACTTTACGAAACTGACATAAGTTTTGTAATAAGAATTTTTACGATAAAAGTCGTATAATATTTAATAATAATAATAATAATAATAATAATAATAATAATCTATGGCCCAATGTAAGAGCTATAATCAGTTTCGTAATTTCAATAATATAAGAACAAAAGAATTGAAAAACTTCAGTGCTTCCTATTAACTACTATTAACATCAGTCAATAATTTTTACAGGATGAATAGTCAAAATGAAACGAAAAATACAATACACTGAATTTTTTACAGTCGGATAAAAGATGGATAGATAAAATGAGTGAGTGTAAACCAGAACAATATAAGTTACATTTTATAAATTCTGAGAAATATGCTTATTTAAGTCAATATTACTGTAAAATTTGTTTCATAATTAAAACCACAACATTTCAATTGTTCATTAAAACCATGAAAATACATTGCTTAAAATAAACACGTTTTTCTCTTTTAAATTGCCACTTATGCTGTACTTGTTTTAACCCAATCAAGTGTTGTACGATATTCATAACGTAACAACTCAATAAAATACTCGACCTAACAGCTTTGTTTAATAATTATCCAATATCTGATTCCAATAAGATTTCTTACTATATTCATAAATAGCTTATACAGCATGATTAACTGCGTTTATTTCAATATTTTGTCATGTTTGCTATAAAAAGGATAGTGATTTCAATCCTGAGAGGAAGATTATCTAAGCTAATAATATTATTAATAATAATAAATTAAGCAATAATATTAAATTTATATTTGTAGAATTGTTTACCTTTTTATTAGTTTCTAAAATAAATATAAGTTTGTTAAACCGATATCCATTTGTTGGACCAAATGCTGATATAAATATGTGTGACTCCTAAACCATACACCAAACAGCTGTGAAATAACAATAATAATAATAATAATAATAATAATAATAATAATAATAATAATAATAATAATAGATAATTACATTAATAAAAATAATAAAGAACATAATATTCTCCAAAGAATATTTCATTCACGTACAAGGCGCGAGCAGGGGGCCCTAGAACGCGCGCCGTAATTGCAGCTTCCGTGCCACGAGTGCTGTCGTCCATTGCCGCCTGTTGTGGTGCTGCAGGGACCTGGCACCTGCCTCGAATATGACGCCAGCCGCCCGACGCGACGCGACGCGACGCGACGCGCTGATGCGCAGTGGCAACGGGCGTTGGCAGTCCGGGCATGCGCTGGGCGGCGGCGGGCGCCGCACTGTCCCGGCTAATGAGGTGGATGCGCTGGAGTTGCAGTGGTGAACCGTTACGCTTTACCTTCGTAAATATTGTACGGCAGGCTGGGATGTTTGAGAACAACAGATGCTTCTGGAGGGACTCTGACCGGGTGGTTCTAGGGTTTGACTCCCGACGATATTGAATTTTCGACTATAAAAGGACGTGAATTCTCGTGGCCGGCTGATATAATCAGTTGGTTTTCCTTGTTTGTCGACTAATACGAGGCAAATATCGGGAGGGGTGGCTCAGGGTTTCAGGCTCAACGGATGTCACTGCAGTGCCTCTGACGTAGGTTATCGTCCTGACGGTGGAAGGATTTCACTCACTAGCTAGATAGCTGGGTCGAGTTTTGTCGCTGTATCGAGAAGAATCCTAGCTGCTCTGATCGGTAGTTTTCCGTGGTTTCTCCGATCAATACAAGGCGACTGGCGGAGCCGTACTCTGGCAAACAGTGCTCGAACCGCGCGCGATCTTTTCTTCTCAATTCTTGAACTACTCTACTCTTTCCTTACATATACTTACACTTACATGCACTGCACTAAGGCTCATGTCGGGAGGCCAGCCGGGAGCTTAGACCTTATCCCGACTGGGGCGGTTCCCCGCTGGTGGGAGATACCTGGTTGAGGGAAGTCCTGTTAGCAGATTGTAGGTTAATGCCGGATCTCACCATCCATTAAATGGGGGGGGTGGATGATCACTCTCGCTTCCCACGATAAAACATGCACTACACACACGAGGGTAATGATTTTAGTGGTGATGATTCACTGTTTTAGGTTTTAATATGTCAGAAAGTATGGTCGCACATGGGGATAGCACTTCAAGGCCAATCACGTACTAAATTTCAAAAATCGAGGCATGTTTCATAGTTTGTGTCTTTTCTTTACAATATTACATGTACGTGTGTACCTCCTTACTTCTCTCGAAAGATTCCTTATGTTAAAAGATTATGTTAAAAAAAATCTTATGTTAGAAGATTCCAGAAATACTTGCTATGCCATATTCCTAATACCAATTTTTACAGTAAATCTCTTAGCTATTAGTAGCAATTAGATACATCAGCGACTAAAGCAAATAAATCTTCCAAAAGAAATATTAACGCCGAAATGTAACAACAAATCCTGTAAAATTCAAAATCTCGATAAACTATGTTAAACACACTTTTTAAGACTAATATTTGAAATGAACTCGTCGACAACGTTTAGCATAAAAATTTCATCACTGTTGAAAACTAAGGTCAGTAATGTTAAAGGTAACATTAACAAGGAAAACCATTGAAATACAGGTGGGAACTCCTTAATACCTTATATTTTGCATTTTTTAAACATTATTTCTTTTTCTGATATATTTAAGTTAGTTCTTAAAGTT
Source organism: Gryllus bimaculatus (assembly GCA_017312745.1). Classification (NCBI taxonomy): domain Eukaryota; kingdom Metazoa; phylum Arthropoda; class Insecta; order Orthoptera; family Gryllidae; genus Gryllus; species Gryllus bimaculatus. The sequence goes on from BOPP01000099.1 coordinate 1,138,619, forward strand.
TCAAAATTAAGAAACTAGTACTCAATAATTCTTAAAATTAAGATAATATTAATACGATTTAGATTTGGTTTTTGTAATTAATAATTACATGCCTACCACATTCTACATAAATAGGGATTTAATTCTTGTCATAGCTCTGACATATAAATAAGCCGACGTTTCCCTTATGATGTAAATTAAAATGGCCGATTGGTTGTGTGCTTCGTATGTTTTATATTTTTATTATATTTTTAATGTTTGAGATTTTGTGTAAACAATTTATGTAGTTGGTTAAATATATTTTTATAATTTAGTTTCTGACAGGAGTTTAGTATTTTCCTGTCAGAGGCTTTTATAATTATTTTAAATATTTTAATCTTTTTTGCACAATGTTGAAGAGATTCCACACTTCCTTTGTTTTCTCTGGTTTTATCCGGTCGTTTAAGGTCAATACTGTCGTTATTTTCGCTTTTGTGGACCCAGCGGCTAGACATTTCTAATTGGTGCATGATATTATTACTAAATATATCTTTAAAATCTTATAACCATATTGTTCAATTTTTGTTGCTAAACTTTTGTATTACGTGATTGAGCGGAAGAGAGGGCCTGATGTATGGAGACACGCCACATTAAGAATGTCACTATTATTATTATTATTATTATTATTATTATTTATTATTACATCGTTTCGCAAAATTTAACGCTATTCCGGAGTTTTCAGATGAAACTCAAGGACAAAACGTCAACTGATATGGTGAGACAGATGGTGAGAGGTTCTTGCTCCATTGCACTCAGGTTTCCCTTCAATGACTTAAGAGAACCTTACGCACAATATTGGTGGTTACCTGCAACACCACCTTCTGCATGTTTCAGAAGTGCTATTCATTTAGATAGAATTTCTCTTTTACAATCCTCCAATCTTCAGTAACAAGCTTATTAGTTGAAATAACAACGGATATAATACCTACCTCTATTAATTTGTATACGTTTTTCAGTTTAATTGAGAGTGAGTGATATTTTCTTTTCTTTTCTGCAATTGTTGATCCCATTATGATCTAATGGGATTGCGATTTCTTATCATTGCCCTGCGAGTAGTTTGGTCAAATACGACAATATCACTCTTATTTTCTTCCATTATTTTATCTGTAACAATGACAATATACCACAAGATTTTTGTTTTCTCATTAGACGGAGATTGCTTCGGTAGATATTTGTAGTAAGGCAACCTTTCCCAGCTGTTCTCAATCATTCATTTGATCTCTTCATGTCGTTGGAGGTACTTCGAAGCGCTGTAGCAAATCTGCCCCGGAGTTCCTTTGATCTCCCATACTCAATTCGGTCCTCAGATTTTGGTAAATTTGGGTTGTGGTCTTCATGGAGCATCATACGAGGTGTAAAGCCGTGATCATTTGCAGAGATAGCCGTCATAAATTCGTTGCTGAGGAAATAATTTCTGAGCTTTTTTCTTGCTGGCGGCACATAACTTCAAGACTTCGAGGATGATGCATCCGATATTTTGATAGAGGTGTTTTAACTTTTCTATTGAAAGCTTAGAAAGCTATTTCAGATCACTTGAGAATTCCAGATGTATATGATACTGCTGAGAGAGCACAGGTGTTAATTCATTTAAATTTGTTTCTAGAATTAGTATATAACTTACATATTTTCATAAGACGAGAGGGAACCTTTTTTTTCCCATGTTTTCTTATTTCTTCATCTGTAGTTTCCAGGACCTGCTGGAGACCCAAATGCTTATATTCATCGCCATTTAAAAGTTCTTGAATTCTCAAAACTTCCATCAAATGAGTTTCTAATTCCCCATTCTGGACGCGACCTCTCTTAACGTGAACAACAGAACTCTTCTCCAAACCACGACCCATACAAACAGAGAGGCTGTAGCTTTCAACAAGTGTCAGCATGCTGCGAAGTTGTTCTGGCTCTTTAGCTCACAGTTTGAGAATATCAATAAATAATTGAATCTATGATTGTTTAAAGGCACCAAAAGTAATTTTGAAATTATTGGTAAAGTAGAAAAAACTAATTTGGGCCTAGCATTCAAGAAATTTCACATTTTCTTTTTTCCTATTGCTTCTCTGGTCATCCAATTTTCTCTCTTTAAAAAGTTATTTTGTTTCAAGTGTACAATTTTTTGTTGCATTTATGTTTTAGTCGTAGTGGTATAATTAGGGTTTTTACAAAACAATTTTCATAAAAAATTGAGAAACCTTTGATTAATAGAAAAAAACATGAAAGAATATTCACAAAATTTACATTATACACCCAATAAAGTATTTACTCAATACTCGGCCATTGTGAGACACCATAAAACTATTTAGAGTCTTCTGAGTCGATATTTTCTTAAATCTTCCATTTTTGTTTCCTTTATGAGTACTTTCCCTTTCGAATAGGTTGTCATTATTCCTTCAATTTTTTTTTTACTTCTCTTCGGTCGGGTTGTAATAAGTTGTTGTTCTCTACAAACCTGGTACACAATTCTGACAGCGTAGATGTTCCTTGTAATCTGTTTTGAAATTGCCTCTCCAATATACCATTAGTGTATGTCAGATATTTGCACCAAAAAGTATGAATTTCATATACTTCTGGAACCTTCCAATTGTGGTTTTTTAAATAGATCCTTTTACATCCTCTGTTAAAATCAAAAGCGTATTCTTCTTGTCGTATCAAGTATGCTTCATCATGTTGCACTGGGGTGGACCAAATCTGTGTTCAAATGTTTGTCAAGCCAGAAGCACTTGGGGGGGGGGGTTATGTCATTGTCATTGGTACCTCTCGTCTCTAGATGTCTATAAAAGCCTTTTTGGTCTTTAGAGAATCGAGAATTTTCTTTCTTGCGTCACGCGGATTCATTATACCTTCTTATTCTTGCTCCTAGAGCTACTATTCTTCGTCTTAATATCTCATCTTCAACCTTTAGTCTACTTTCCAAGTCGTTTTGTGTTCCTTTTATTATCAGTCTTCTGAGAATTCAGCGAATAGTTGCACCATTTCTTGATCTTTTTTGAAATCCCTCCTTTGTTCCTGAAAAACTCGTATAGATATTTCGTGTACCTTTTATTTTCTATTTTTTAACCATTCCGGGGTCTTTTGTCCTTCATAAGGCTTCTTATCAAGATAAGTACTATTTCTTGCCCGCACTTTTTAACCTAGGTGTTGACAGGTAGCAATTGCAGCACAATGAACCGATCTGGTTACATCTTCAAGAGAATAAGCTTCTGAGATGTTTGGGAGCAAAAATTTGGTTCATTTTGACAACAATCTCATGGACATAAGCGCTGCATTTCAGTTTTGGTATTTTTGGTCTTCGATTTAATGATATTGCATGGTAGTGAAGCATTATTACCTCATAAATATCTTTAAGATATTTGTCTCCCATTTCGTTTTCAAGTTTGGGATGGAATCCGCAACATGTTGTTCGTTCTCATGTACTCTTTGTTCATTTTCATGAACTTGCTGCTCCAAAACTACCGCACGTATTAGTCCTAGTTTCACTTCCGTCTTGAACAGATTTAACTCTGCATCGAGTGAAATTGAAACGAAATTGGCACCTAGAATGAATAGTAGTACTGTCATAACATAAGGGAAAAAGAAGGCTCGAACACTTAACCACGGATTTCGTGCAGTGAGTAAGATTGCATTGGATCTCTTTATCATTCGTAACATTTTGGAAAATAATTATTTCTGATTCATCTTTAAATGCGATAGCATGAAATGGTACAATAGAAACTGTTGATATAAACTTTATAACCAATGGTTAAAATAGCATTAAATTACACTTTCTAGTTATTATATTTTTAGCGGGTATTCAAACAACTGAGCGCGGGACCCTTCGTCGGTATACTAGTATATATTACAAAAATTTCAATGATCTAGTACTGACATGTTTTCCTTGTGACTGACATTCCGAAACGTTATAATCGCAGCGCAGGTGGCTGCCTGGAGATAAGGCCAGACTGCCCATCTGCTGTAATGGCTGTTGCCTATGGCTACGGTTTCCCTTTCCCTGAAGCGAAGCTGCCCATCAAAAATAACGAGCAGTTGGAAGCAATGGACTGTGGAGTGGGCGGAGCGGAAGGCGAACGCTCCAACAACCAAAGGCGATTTCGTCTCTAAAGGAGGACACGTCGCTATTAATAGACTTTTACTTATTTTTATGCTTTTGTGTACATTTTTCAGCGATTGTTATGTCATTGGGCATTTGTTGTCACGAAATTAGAGCAACGCAGTTCAGGATTTGATGAACCTCGTGAGCGCATATTAAATCATAATTGTGTTGTTGTGTAAGCGAATTACGTATATTAAATTGTCGACACACCTCACAGAAAGCGACCTTTGATTTTTCTTTTCAAAAACGAAATTATAGAAAAATATCATTCAGCTTTTTGTGAGTTATTGAAAGTGATTGCAATACTTTTTTTAGTCGTGAGTTTTATTTTAGTTACTGTAAGTAAAATAAAGTAGAATAATTTCTGACAACAAAGTAACTCTTAGAATGTACTGATGCTGTAATGGAAAGAAACAAAATCTGAATAATCTAAATATCAATTCTTCACACAAAGAATACGAGTTTGAGAGTGTTTACCATTATAAAGAGGGAGATTAGTAGAATGCCGCTGTTGACATAATTTAAAAAAATGTAATTTATAAAGAATTAAAGCGAGGAATTTTGACCATTTACACATGAAAAAGTAAAGTACTTAGAGAGGAAACCCGCATTGTGAGTGATGGTTGTAACAAATATGTTTCACGAGTTCTTTGGGGTTAAATTTTTGAAATTCAAAACAGGTATTATTACACTCAACCAAATCCTTATAGCAAACATTTGTTCTGTACGCTGGCGGGAAGCTTAGAGGTGAAAATTCACGAGCTTTTCGTCGCGTCCTCGGTAAATAGGAGTAAGCCGCATACATTAGGCGCCGGAGCCGCCCAGAGAGAGGGAGAGGGACGGAGAGGAAGGGAGCGAGCGGACGGAGGGACTTTGCGGATAAGCTCGTGGCTTGCGAACCCCGTCCGTGACCCACGGCCTCTCACGAGACCGACCGCCCCAAGTTTCGCGCGTGGGTGCGGATCCGCTTCTCTATCCGAGCCTTGGGGGACACCTGCTTTTCATTGCCTGTGGCTTATTCGTTCCGTGCTTCTCCTGAGTAACGAATAATTACGTTCAGTATTCCCAATTTCATTTGTATTTATTATCATCATTTTCTAATGGTGTCGATTTAAAGACCTTCAATATTATTCTGCACTTTAAATGTGTGTTTTATTGGTTTGTCAATTGCATTATTATCACATCATGAAAAGGGACAGAATGCACACCACACCTGGTGTAAGCGACACTTATTTACTCATCAATTTGAGCAATTTCAATAGAACCTTCTTCTTTGAAATTCTGATGGATT
>BOPP01000099.1:1144288-1157446 GCA_017312745.1 Gryllus bimaculatus
GCATTTCCTGTAATTTTGAATTTGAATTTTTAACTTATTTTTCATTTTACTACTACCCTTTCCTCTTGAAAGCGTGGATGAAGAAACTTAGAGACAAGTTTGTAGCTTTCAAACCGTGCTCGGGCAGAGCTCAGCTGGTCTAGCGGAGCTCAACTGGGCAAAATTCTGCGCTTCGGTTCCTTCGTCAGATCCTTGAAATTGTTTGTAATATTTTTAATTATCGATTATTATTATTATTATTATTATTATTATTATTATTATTATTATTATTATTTCAAGTTCTTTACTCCCATTCATTGTTCCACGTTTCAGTTTTTCATACAAGCTTATTATTATATTTGTGTCAGATAATGTATAATTGATTTGTTTACTCGAAAGTACTAAAGGGGAAAACACTTGCATTTAAGATACGATACGATAATTACTTAATCAATCAGGTTATATTAGACGAGTTAAAAATGTAAATAACAATAGTTCTTTCGAAAACAAAAATTCACCAACATACGTTACACATGCATAAATACGTTTGCATGTAAACTTACCTATACATATTAGAACGGGTTCAGAATTCTTTTACTTTGCAGCTTTGTCACCCTGTGTATGAGGTTGTATAATACATGCTTGCGAGAACTGTCCTGTGACTCTCTTGAGTTCACGTGACCGCTGATTTTATCCTCCACCGGTGTCACATCTCTTTGTTCGAGCATTAGAAGAGACAGCTTCCTCACTTTGTATATTCCCTCTAAGGTAGAAAGCTTAATAAACCTTCACACTTCGCACACTTTCACATGTCGCGTGTTTTCCTATTACTCATTTTATATCTTCGCAATATTTTTATAGTTCAGTCATTTTTAATAATCACGTTGGCACTAAAAAATTGCTATCTTATTGTAAGGCATATAGTTTTCGTATAACAATTCAAATATAAAATATTGAGAACTGGTTAAACGGGTTCTGTTAAATGAACACTGGTGTTCAAGTTGATAGTTTATCACCCTCAATCATGTTTGAAATATTTATTTTACTTTGTTCAAATTACTTTCATTTTATGCTTTATTTTGTGAGATTAACGCGTGGGTTTGGAAACATTCTAACAAATAGGTTTCGAACTGCGGTCTTCATTTTTAATCTTTGTCTTTGCCTTGAATCTTAATCCATATAATAGAGAGGACTGTTTCTCTGCTGAAATCATCATTATGACTCTACATATTTACATAAAGATATTACTATGACTCGTTTAATCTACCAGATCCACGACAATTGAAGTCTTTAGCTCCCTTCAGTGCCACCGCTATATTTTCCTTTCTGCTGTTACCACCGCCGCAACCGCCACCGCCATCGCCACCGCCGCGACATACCAGTGTGTGCACCATTGCTTGTTACACCGTCATTATTCCACTACCTGCATTACGCAGCCGTCAGCGTCGCCACCGGCAAACCGCCAACGGCTCCTGTGTCCTTCGATGAAGTTTGGCGACGCACTTTCAAAGGACCACCTGAGCCGTTAAGAGGTTTTGGCGGCGGAGGTGGCGGCGGCGGCGGTGGCGATGGTGATATCTTTCGTGATGGCTACGGCAACGATGGTGGCGGTGGCTGCGTTGTTGATAGCAGCAATGGCTGCAGGGTTTGTGGCGCCGACAGTAGCGCTGGGGGCGGAGACTGTAACGACGTCCGCTCGAGCACAAGAGATTAGAAAGTCTGCACAGTTGCCGAGTGGCATCCAGTGGCTTTGTTTCGTGGTTACGCACAGTGGGTCACAATGGCATCCAAAGTGCTTAGAATAGTGTTTATGTAGAAATCGTATGACAGGTCTTGGTGGAAATAAAGCAGCAAATATTAATATTTATTTTTTCATCATTGTAGGGAATATTATTGTATGCCGTGGTAACGAATAAATCAGTCTTCTGACTGAAATATATTATACAGATCGCAGTGGTGCAAGGTAATATCTGTTTACGCTTCCCTTTCTTAGATTTTTGTTTTTCATAATCTGAATTTATTTTCTATTTGCGGTTTAGTAAGCGAAGTTATTCATAGGGAGTTCAACGCAAATGAAGTTGAATGAATGAACTACATGAATCAATTCACCAATAAATCAATTGATAAGTGAAGTATATTGGATTTGTCCATTTTAGAATGAGATCTGAAAATAAAGTATAGCCATACAAAAAACGACAAGAAAAATGACCTGGTTGGAGCAGATGTACCACGAAAACGTAATTAATATACATAATTTTCTCCAAGGATAATTTACCTAGTTCGTTCCAAGTATTAGTACAATTTCTTTACGTGTCTTTCCCGTGCGCTGCCGCCCGAGGCAGGAGCGCGGGGTGTTGAGGCGGGCAATGGGAGACTGCTCAACCTCACACCCCGCCCCCCGCCCCGGCAGCTCATCTGTGCGGCTACTTCGCCGCAACTCAGCCGTATTAAATCTCCAAACTTGCAGCAGTTGGTTCGTGTTAGGGCCGCTACATAATTTGGTGGATCAACTTGCCGGGGCGGGGGCGAGGCTCAAATGGAAAGTTATCGCCTGCACGAGGCGCCCTCGCCCTGCTGCCGTCGCGCTGCTGGACCGGCGACGCTCGTCGCGCGTCGCGCTGGCGGAAAGAAGTGGGGAGTCCTCTCAGTTCGTTGTCTTGTGGGGGTGATCAACCCGGACTCCCAGCCAGTAGGAACAGCAATGTAATGGGCCCAACACAATTGACCGCAAAAGGAAAACCAGCTGAGATGCTCACGGTAACAGATGTTGTCCCTGCAGCGGGGGATCTGATGTTCTAAGGTTCGTATACCGAACTCGTCAGATTTTCGGCACTAACTAGATAGCTAGGTTAAGTGCAGCCCCTGCCTTGAAGAGAATTCTACAAAGGTAAAGCTCTTATCATGTGTTTAGTGACATTTTACTTAAAAATATTGGGACAGACGTACGGCTCAGGGAATCAACTAAAGTGACTGTGATTGAAACAATGTTTGTTTTAATAAATTGTTTAGTCGCACTAGAAGTCGTTTGACTATTTTTTCTCTTGGAATGAACGTTTTATTAACGCGCTGTACAAGCTCCAGTCTCGTGGTCAACACAAGTGGCTCGTCGCGTGTGCGATTCAATTCTGTCGCAGAAGTCGAATGCTCGTTATTAATTCACCGTCTCATTTAATGCATAATGAGCAAATTAACGTTGCGTTATTCCATTATTCATTTGGTTTTTCTTCTCGCTACATGGGTAGTTCGAGTTCTGTCGCTGCCTGCACAAGAATTCTATCGGCCGGCTGATCAGTTTGGTAGTTTCCGTGGTTTCTCCGATCAACACCACGTGAATGCCAGAGCAGTACCCTAACAAACCGGCCACGGACCGCACGTTTCATTTCTCGTTCTTGTCTACCCTTACCTCTTACACACACTGACGCACATGATCTACACTATCATTAATGTGGGGAGACCGGTCGGCAGCTTAAAGCTTGTCCTGAATGGGAGATACCTGGTTGAGGAAAAAACAGAAAAATGACGTGTAGGTCGCCGGCGTATATTACCATCCAGGGATGAATATAGCTACCTTCCATAGCAAAAATTTACCACTACAGATCAAGGACAATTATTATTTTGGACTAAAGCGTATTTAAAATAAAATAAGATAAGACGGATATAACGAAGATTATATTTCCTCTCATACTAATACGGCATTAGGTTACCTTATTGATGTAACTGTTTATAAAAATGAATTTTTTAAAATAATTATTTTATGAAAGAACGGAATTTAAATTTTGTAAACTTGACTTTTAATTTTATTGACTGTAATCGTGGGCACATGTACTGAGTAGTATTAATTTCTTCTATATACTTAAAGTGATCTGACTTGTTTCATAGCTCAGCTTTTGATTTAACATTATATGAACAAACTAAACGTATATTTCATTTTTTCATGTATTATTAATAAACGCGCAGAAAATTAATGGAAAATATTAGAATAATAGATTACTTCAAAATACTTCATCTAATCAGTAATGATCAAACGACAATTAATATTAAATCATTAAATAGTAATCGATTATTTTATAATTAATGCCTACTCATTTATTAGAGAAGTCGTTTTATTTCACTTCTGAATATTATGCAATGATAAAATGTGCAATTGATGAATATTCCATTTTTTTTTATTTTGACAATGTAAATAGTAAATAAGTCATTTTTTACCATTTTTGTTAGTCCGTTTGTTGAAGGTAATGTTCCTAACAGTTTACATTCTTCAGGAATAACTGTAAATGCTGTTATGTGTGATGCTGCCGTCCCGTAATACACCTGTGCCCTGCAAATTGCGTTGGGCAGTAACAAGGAGCACAAACACTGAAGAAAAGCGTACTCTTGGTTTAATTTAAGAGTAATATTTTTCTCTACTGTTTTTTTCTTCTTATCCATATGCTCTTTTGTGTGTTTATTTGCATTTTCTATTTTATTAATTGTAATTATTTATATAAATACTATTTTTTTCTTGTCGGAACATTCAAGACAAACTATCGAGTTTAGTTGTCTCATTTAGTTGCTCAACATGTGGATATGTACTCAACATTTACGCTCAAACTGTAGGTGTCTGTAAGCGCACATTCGAATATATGTTGTTTCTATAAAATGTAAAACAATTTCATGTTGTTCGTGTGTTCATCAAGCTTTGTGATACTTGAAAATAATCATCTGCTCCACTCCCAACGGCCGAATCAACGTGTTGCTTGCCTGCGGCCGGCGGTGTACAGCGAGTGATGTCCGCACGGCGGCGCCAGCGTCGCTCGCGGGGCTCCAGGGAATCTTCCGCTGGTGTGAGGCGGGGAGGGGGGAGGTGGCGGCGAGCGCGCGCAGGCGTGCAGATGGCGATGGCACGGCGAGAGGTCTCCTCCACTGCCCGCAGGCCGCCCCATTCCTCCTCTCCCCGCCACACCCCGCTCCGCCCCGCTGCACCGAGCCCGCGTCTCCCCGCTGCGCAACGCAACGCCACGCCACTGAGTACACATCTAGAGGGCGCAGCCGACAAATGCCGGCCGGGGCGGCTGTTTGCCGTCGTTGTGTGCGCTCGCCCGCACCCCTGCCGCCGGCCCCGCCCATCGCCACCGCTAGCGCCCGTGACGCACCCTCGCCCAGGGCCCCCTTCGTTGCCCCGGCCGCAGGCCTCGCCCTCTGCCACCGCCCTCGCCATCGCTAGCCCCCGACTCCGCCTTCGCCAAACCCCATACTCATTGCAAATTCTGTCATTCTCGGACATTGTCAACGTTTTTCCTCTCACCTAGAGCCGCGTTCTCGCTGCTTTTTTGCCCACCCCTTGTCCAAAACCACCACCATCCCCGCCGCACCACCGCGTTGACGCCGATTTCGGCAACCGCTTCAGTCATCGAAAATGTCGGACTCTTGCCCAATGGCGGCACTTTTCCACTGCCACGCCCTCAGCACTTGCCGGGTTCTTTTCCACCACTCACGTCCACCACCACCACCACTGCCGTCGACGTCGCTATCGCTATCACGATGAAATTTACATTATTAATTTAAAATATAGGTATACGAAATTTTAATTTTTGTACGGGTTGTAACATTTTTTCTTCGAGTAATGTTCGTTTTTATCATTTTTAAATTTCTAAATCAAATAATTCTATTTCTACTAATGTTAATGATAATAACTTTTTATAAATCAATAGTCATTGACACTGAATGAATTAAAAATTAGATAAAAGAGAATGTGCACAAAGAGGTGCACTTTGCAACTCGCCGCCATCTATGCTGCTAATAATTAAATCTCGCCTTGATTGCTTCCTTACCTCCACTCCCTCTCCTCCCGCATCCTGCCTCGGCTCCCCTCCGTCGGCGCCGGCGCGGCGCGGCGCGGCCATGTCCAGCGCCAGTCGAGCGGCCACGTCCCTGACCCTGGCCTTATCCGTGGCCGCCAGCTCTTTGCCTTTATGTGCGCTTGCGTTCGCCAAACGAATGACGCTCTTTGGCGAGCGCTGTTGCTTCCTGTTAAGCCCCTCCTCAGCGGCTGGGTGTTCTGTGTGCATTTTATAGCAATGTTGACAATCGTTTCAAAATGAGTAAAAATGATGACACAAGGCTCATCATACAGTCAATATATCTGACTTTACCATAAAGAATTCTTCTCTGTTTAGAGAGTACTAGTAAACTTAAGTTTGTATGATATTTTTGCTGCAAATGTCGGCACTCGTTTCGAAATATGAGGAGTAAAAGTCCGAACTCAAGCCTCTCCACACAATCGATATGTGACTTTTCGCGCAAATATTGTTTCTTTTTTAGCCTGTTCTAGAGGACGAGCGTTTGTATGATATTTAGATACATAATGTTGACAATCGTTTTAAAATAAGATTAGTAAATGCAAGAATGCATCTGTCATCGTACAGTCAATTTTATTTATACAGCATCTCTGTCAGTCAGTATTATTTTAAAGGGCAACATAAAATCATTTTTTTCTATTAACTCGAATCTAATTTGTGGGTCTTGTAAATGTAGGCCAATTGCTGTTTAGAGAAATATTTCAAAAGTAACAGCAGTTCTTTTTTAATTTATTATTTTTCCGACATTGTTTCTTTCGTTTTACTTTTTTAATAATAATTTCAGTTTGAATAATGTAATTTATTCAAATAAAAATCCCAAAACAATTACGAATTTCATAAGTTCTGTTTCATAAGGAATAATGCTAATTTATTTTCTCTGAAAAATATGTAAACATTGGATGTCCGTTGTTTTACCGTAAATATAACACTACCAGAAAGTTAGTTTCAGAATTATAATGTAAACGTATTCTTATACACTCTAATGTATTTATTCATTATTCTTCTTTTACGCCAATCAAATTGATCAAATCAATGATTGTTTCATCATACATTCACGAAGTATTCAAATTTTTCCTAAATTTTGAAATCATTATCAAATTCATTTTTTCATAATTTCGTTTACGTGAGCCATTCTTTCATTGTTTATATTCAGATTTTTTCACTGATCTTTCTAAAAACGCTTTAATTCCATACACAATTCAACTGTTTCTTTCAATGTTGTATTAAATGCTTTTGAAATTGATACGTTCATTGACTCTCGTGTCCCCTCATTTGCGCCTTTTCAGAATTCAAATCGTTCCAGCAACAGGCGTTTCACTTGCATGAGACCGCGACCGCTGTTTGTCTTTGCGACGGGTCGGTCGATTTATTTCCACCTCTGGCTTGCAAAGGCTTCCTTCAACTTAATTACCACAAAAAGGGGCGGTCGTGAAACGACGCGTTTTAGTGTTTGGTCCTTGGCTTCATTTTGCGACCTACTCGCCGAGAGATGTCAATGTTTCGAGTCGCTACGACTTTGATTGGTCTTTTAAACGTCGTTTGCCGTGAAATTTGATTCTCGCGTCACTAAGGTGTTTTTTACGACGGATATGTTGAGCTTGGTATGTAGCGCTTCAACAGCTAGACCGAGTTTCTCTAAAACAATATTCTTCAATCGATCTCGCTGAAGTCGTGCACCTTTGAATTTGAAACTGACATTTTAATTTTTATGAACGAGTTATTTGCATATAGCCCCTGGGACATTCTCAAAATGTTCAAGATTTTCAAAACATGGCTCCATAGTTTTTTGATTAAATTTTGGTATTGACATCTTCTTACAACTTCAATTATGGTGATAGAGATTAATGAAATCTGTTCCTCAAAGATAGATTTTTAAGTAAGGTCATGTAAAGTGTTTCGAAACTTTGAGTACTTTTTACGTAAATTTTCGAGAAAATACAGGCGAGGGATACGTACTGTTTTAGCACCAGTACTTTAATAAGTAGTTGAACATTCCCAATGTTGGTATGATTGCACACTCAGCATTTACTAACGAACCGTTGTAGTGTGTTCATGGGTAAAGAATCTGTGGAATTCTCATGATGCGGTTACGCATGGCACTTTTTATGGTTTTCGTAAAACATTATATTATTGTTCAAGGGAAAAACCATCACTAAATAATTAAGACAGTGATGGTAAAATTTTAGACCAAATTGTCTCAGAAGACTCAGTGATGGTTAATTAAGACTAAACGATGAAACAGTAACTCTTTACCTAAAGAAAAATAGAGGGAACAATTCTACCATGAGGTCTGCCGTTGAAGACTCCACTCCCCAATTGCTTTGCCACTGTTAACAATTTAACACATCACCTTTACGGTAGTATTCTCTACATTAACAAGTTTTCATAAAACCGTTATTTGTTCCCCGTCTTTCACCTTAAACCTCGTATGTGCTACAATAAAATATTGTGGCGTCCTGTGGGCTTCGCTCTCGAGTTCAATTAGTTCGCTTCCCCGAGCGCAGCAGTTCGATCGCCACGTCGAAGGTCGTTTCATGGGCAATCGGCCCCTTCTGACACACGAGCCGCCGGAGTAACCGCTTGTCGGCGATCGCTTGGCGCCCAAATTGGTTATAAAACATCACATGAACTGCTCGCTAGAAAGAAACAATTAACAGAGCGAATGAATGCACGAAATTAAAAAAAATGCTACAGAATGCGGAAAAAGCAGTGAAAGGTAAAAGAAATATGTGTGCTCCATGGTTTGATTGACGAAATGTTTGAAATTTAGTAAAATTGTTAATAGAGTAAAAAACCATCGAAAGTAAATTTCCAATTATATTTTAAAATTTCGATTTTAATTGAAGCTTTTGATATTTGTTAGCATTGACTCAGAGCTCTGTAGTAGTAAATATAAAATAAACTATTTTGTAATTTACCAATAACTCGATATATAATAACACGTTTAGAAAATAAATATCAAAAAATTGATAAAATTGTCCTATTATTACGATTAATCTAACTTCACATCATTGTAATATGTGCTTTATTCTAACACAATTATTTTGTTGGTGTGAAAGGTTGTAGAAGTGCAGAGAGTGCATGTCTTAAAACTAATTAATAAAGCGTTGAATTTAATAGTTGTGTGTTAATTACTGCTCTATTAATTGAATCAAATCATAAATATTTTTTGCTGAATCGCTCCATCAAATAATTCAAAAATAATGGAAAATATAGGCTGAAAAAAATCAATGAAATGTTTAAGAGTCGTTTGGATTGAATCCATCTCATGTTTCCTTTTAAAACGCACCCCATAAAGTGAAAATCAGACCACAGATCGCGCGTGTGCTGCTGGTTCCGCCAAACACGCTGACATTTCGATCTCCTTGCTTCCGGCAAATTTACAACTCCTCCGATGCATTACGACCCACATAACAGCCCCTACTCGGTCAGTCACCCCGCCTCCCACCTTCCTCACTGCCTCCACACCGCCCTCTCTCTGACCTGACTGCTCTCGCCGCCCCCGCGCCCCTCCCTCGCGCCGCCTCCACGTCGTCCCCGTGCCATCCCAGCGCCGCGCCCGTTCCGCCACTTCTCTCTCTTCCGCCCATCGAGGTTTTACTTTCAACTCTTCGCCCGCAATGAGCGTTACCGTTCCATTATTACTTGCTTCTCAACGTCCTGCCACTCTTTCTTCCTTCTTTCCAAGGTATCCACTTGCCTTTTTATATATCTCTTTCCATCAGGCCGCTCTATAAGCCTCCATCTCGTCTTGTATTCTGAACGTCTTGTCTCCCTTTCCCCCACTCAGAGCCCATTATCTATCACCCCCACTACCTTCCCTCCCTTTGGATCCCCTTTCTCCTCGTCCGCCTCTCACCACTTGCTCCCGTCCTGTTTCCCATCACCAACCCTTTGCTAATCATCACCTGTCTGTCACATCACCTCATCACTATCTTCAGCGTGACCCTCCTCGCCCCAGCCTGCGCCCCTTTCTCCTGCCGTCGCTCCCTGACTCAGTTGCTCGCTGACCCCTCGCCCCTTCGCGAATCATGACGGTGCGGTGGCAGCAGTGCGGCTATTCGCCTCGCATTAGCGGCCATTTGTCTTCCTTAACACGATTTCAATCTTCTAAATGGAGGCCGCCTCGAGGGTGGGGATGGGGGACAAGGAGGAAGGGATGGGAGAGGAGCAACATCAAATGGGGACGAAGAAGGGGTTATGGTTTTGCCTCATGTGACCAGATGAACAGGCGCATATGCGAAGTTGCGCAAATAGTTTAACAAAGGGAGAGATCTCTACGATTACTTATTAAAGAGGTAAGTGGATTCACTTCTCATGTGGCTGAATGTTAAAAGATGCACTACAAGGAACTGTTCCAAATGTAGGTGATCGAGAAATTTGCGTAAAAGAAAAAAGAACATGCCCGCAAAGAAATATATGCTTGACAACGCGGATATCAACTGATTACAATAGAGAACACGATTTTTACCTTCAGGAAGATAGAGTGCGCAACACACTCAATTTTATTTTGTACTTAAGGAAAAAATATATAAAATTACAAAACTTGCTTATTCTTACCGACGTTTACTCGCATGATGTCAAATGCCCGAGTGGTCAGAGGGAAGTTGTTTCGCAAAATTAAGTTTGATTCTCTTATAAATGTAATGCAAAGAAATATAGTATGTAACTCGTTTATAATGCTGCTTTATTACATTTGTACCAATTTGAAAACTCGCTCCTAAAGTCGCTCGTTTTTAAAACATGTACTCATGCAATGATTAATTTCTGCATATTATTGTACGAATATGAGCATTCTATTTTTAGCTTGTTCTTACCTCATATTAAGCATTTTCATAAAATTGCGTAATAATATAACCGGAATGACAATGCGGAAATTAGTGTAGGATTTTGTTTATTTCAAATATTAAATAAGTTCACATCTTTTGAATCTTGCATGATAGAAACGTTTTATAATGATTTTCGAAATTAGTGAAATCGTTTTCTTTAAAATCATCGCCTTTTATCCTGAATGTATGCATTTTTTTGTTTCTTAGTGTTATTGTTAAGTTTTTGAACTTTTCATTGAAGGAAGAAATTGCTTTTGTAAATAAAGAAGCAAACGTTTTAAATTAATATTATGCACTATATAGTTGCAGTTTTAACCATGTTTCTATATTTGAAATATACTTTTATTTTTTGAAACGTTAATAAATTGGTAATTACACAAATGCTACGTAAGGCAATGAATGTGGTACGTAGGTATTTATACATTTGTTTATTTATACACGTCTTAAATACACTTTTTAAATTTAGAATTATAAAAAAATTATTTTCATTGCCAATTTGTTTTATAATCGTGGAACTTCAAGATTTAACCCCGTACAACTCGAAAATTTAAGGTATTATGTCATCATTTTTACATTTTTTGTTTACTGTTTCTGATACTGTGTTCGAGATATTAACAGTTACGTTCCCAATAAAGCGTAATTAACATTTGAGACTGGTTTGAGTTAATCATAAGCAGAGAAAACGTGATTTGTATTTATTTTCTTATGGAGAAGTATATTTTCGTATCAGTGAAAATGGTTAAAAAACATTTCAATACTCTTAGTTTGATTTACCTCAATAACAATGTGAAAAGCATTAACGTCTACTATAGTCTTTGGTTATAAATTAATTTCAAAACACTTTTCACATTTACAACGATTTCCAATTCATACATTTCCAAATATTAAGTTGCAGGAAAATGGTTCACCGAATACTCATAGCTGGATAACTTCCAAAATATTCGCTGTAGATTATGTTACTTACATCTTAAAGGGACTTTTGAATGTAAGGACTATAATGAGTATCCTTCTGCAATTCTTCCTATAACGACTATTTCGATACATAACCACACAATTACAAGGAACTCGAAAGTAGTAAAGCTAACAATGAGATTTGTAGAAAATGTTCCTGTCTCCAGTCTTATTTCTACAGCGATTATTTCCGAATGATCGTAGTACAATTCTAATCTTACGATTCTCATGAACCGTATAGCAGAGACTCAGGGGGTTTCGTGCAACTTCTGCAAGCGATGCGTTCTCGCGTCTCCGCGATGTGCCTTCGCGGAAGAGCGTCTTCGGGGGCTGGGAATTTGCGATTTTAAGACGAAGCCGCTAGCAAAGTGGCGCGCTTCGTGCCCGCAGTCTGAAGCACCTTCTTGCCTCCCCCTGCTCAACCCTTCCGCCCCTCGCCAGAGCCACCTCCACGCCACGCACTCCCGTCGCGGTGCCTGCTTGAAGCCTTCGGCGAAGAGTGGTCGCCGACCACACTCATGCCGCTTTTATCGTCTTCGCTTCTTCCATTTCTGCTTGGGGAAATTCACATCTACCATTTCCACCTCTGCAATACATTTCTCTACTAACCACACCTCAAGCATCCCCTCCTAGTCCTTTTCCTCGTCCACATCCCAACTCTAGTACCTCCGCATACACTATCTATGCAGCTACCAAACCTCCTTTACCATCCCCATCGCTTCCATCCTACCCTCTGCAATCTCCGCCTCTTTCAAATTATTCTATAACATCTACTTCATCGTCGCCACTTCCGTCCTGTTTTCTACCATTCCTGCCCCTACCATCTACTATTATACTGGTCCCACCTCTACAATTCCCGCCTCCTCTACATATATTCCCCTCCTACGACATCGACATATATCATCTACTATCTAACATTACTGCCTCTGATCTGTCCGCATGTAATGTTTCTGCTTGGACCAATCCCTTGAACATCTCTGATTCTAACGTTTCTACCTTCAACATCCCCCTTAAACGCCTCCGTTTCTAACGTTTCTGCCTCCAACAATACCCGGCACAAACATTTATATTTTTCTCATCTCTAATGTTCTACTCTAGTCCCCTACTTTAACATCCTTATGTCGTACGTAACAATAAACAATAAATCTATTGTCTCTGCAGCTAGCAGCTCTTCTCTGTAGTTTCCACTTTACCATTCCTCCCCATCCTACGTCTATGATATCTCCCCCCCCTCAATCGCCCTCACTTCTAACATGCCCTTCTTTCGTCTCTGCCTCTGTCACCCTCTTTCCTCTTTCATTCTCGCCTCCTAGTTCATCCTCGAATGTCTGCATTTTCCCTCTTTGGCCCCACCTCCACGTCCCCACCCCTACGTCTCCGGCTCTACGTTGCCGTCACTGTGTCCGACCCCACGTCTATGTCCCCACCTCTACGCTCCCAGCTCCCCTATCACGTCCACCTTCCATCCCAGCGCAGTCGTTGGAGAGCTAACCCGGGAAATCGACTCGTCGGCGACGAGGTCGGGAAATTCTACGAGTGAGAGGGTGATGGGGCGCATGTCG
>BOPP01000099.1:1157458-1227786 GCA_017312745.1 Gryllus bimaculatus
GGGGGGTGATGGGGTGCAGATGCGGCAGCGCCGGCTGCGACGAGCTGCAGGCTCGCTGGGGCACGAAGCCGCACCCGAGGGAGCCGAGGCGAGATGAAAGTCGCGGGGATGGCCGGTCGGTCATCTGGGAACAGCGTTTCCATCCACACACGCGAGGGGGTAAAAGAGGCCGGGGACTCAACCGAAGGAGAAGATGAAGAAATACGGTGTGATTGGGACGTACTGCGCAAGCACTTAGTAAACCACATACGAAATATTCTTTAATAAAATACTTTTGTATGTTTATTTTGTTCTTAAAGCAGCCATTTCTGCATTGTGAGCGGTCTGTGGCGTTCATGTTTCTTGGACCAGACCGGTAAAACATTTCACCTGGCTTGTTCAGTAAATTCACAGACCTGATAAGCACTAATAATGCGATTAAATTCAATCAGCAATCATTCAGTCATCAAAAACATCAACTGGCGAATAATGAATGATCTTGTGAAAAATGAGTTGTAAGTACATTGTCAAAAAATACGTTTCGCTACTCGTTTTATTGAGTTAGAAAAATGGTTTCTTTCAGAGGAAAGTATACAAGAAAACAAGTCTGCACGTAGCCCGATGTGTTATTGTTTTGGGGCTAAATTATTCAGCAACATTATAAAAATCTTTAACGATTTGGTCGTGAAACATACATCACATCTCATTGGAAGATACTACAAGAAAATAGATAAAAACGCTATTAATAACTATTACAACAGATGTTACAATGTGCCTTTTTATTGAAAATTTGTACCTTTTTTATTTTCAGTTGTTAATGGTTAGCTCATTTATATCTAATATAATCGTTTCTTTAATAATATAATTCCGTGTAATGTAAATTCGCAGTAATTCCGTAATTTAATTTTCCTCAGAGTTGCATTTAAACAGTTTATTACAGCCAACTAAAATTGAGCATGTTATTTACTCAGATTTAAACACAATAATAATGATGTTAAATAATAGTAAAAATAATCATTATATTGTGATTAATTAGTACATTTTGTATTACATTTTATAGTAGTATATTCTTTGAATTGCTTGAATGTAGCAAGTGATTTCATTTGTATTCATAAAAATATCATCTGTTATCCTCATTTTTAACTAATCTTTGACTCTTATTGTCGTAATTGCAATATTGTATCTATATACCTCTCATTCAACGACTCTGTCCCTTACAATCTATTATTTTAACTTTGTTCTATTTTGAAAATACTGCGTGATCTCTGAAAATTTCTCAACGGCTGTTAACGATACAGCGAAAGGAGCAATGGACACAGCCTACTTCACGGCAGAGTCGCCGCAGAATTAACTCCGGGGCGTGAATATGTATGTATGATAATGAAGTAACTCTGTAGAATACGCCGTCAAGATTATCGTGCCCGCAAAGGTACACTTCTCTGTAGGATGGAACTTCGTTTAACACGCGCATTCAACATTCCCTTTCTGGGTCATTGTAAACAGTATTTCCGAATTTTTATGTCCGAGCGTTTATGTTTTCACTTTATCCTGATAATTTTGTTCAAGGTAGATTCTACTTGGAACTCGATAGAATTATTTTCTATTATATAAAAGTGTTTCAAAAATACAGTTTATCATGCCTCTATGATATCGGAAATTTTCCAATGTAATAGTTATCAAAGATCAGCTTTTAAAAATTACTTTAAAATTTTATTTCAAATGTCCATGGAATAATTGTGCAAATCGGTATCTTTATTGGAGATCACGAACTGAGCACTGAGATTTTCAAAATAAATAACCAGAAAATGCTATTCATTGGTATTCTAG
This sequence comes from Gryllus bimaculatus, assembly GCA_017312745.1. Lineage (NCBI taxonomy): Eukaryota > Metazoa > Arthropoda > Insecta > Orthoptera > Gryllidae > Gryllus > Gryllus bimaculatus. The sequence continues at coordinate 1,159,265 of BOPP01000099.1, forward strand.
TTTATAACTCTGCAAGATATGTTGCAAAACTGTTGTTACATAGCTGGGTATAAATCATAATCAAACAAGTCGCTTCTCCTCATTACTTAGTAATGGGGAACATGGTTATGAGTTAAATGTACTTTGCAGAGTCATAAGTGACAAAACTTGTTGAAACTACTCTTTTACAACTTATAACAAAGCTTGTTTCATCTGTCCTGCTTAAGAGTCTCTCCTCCCACATTGTGACGTATATGAGTCCCTCATTTGTCCCCCCTTCATATAATATGCTTAGGAAATATCCTGCTTGCAACATTTACAAGATTTCCTAGATACTATACCTTGTGTTCTACTGCTTTATGGGTAATTTCTCCCATAGGAATGCATCGAACAAATTTATGACGATAAACCAAAAGTTTAATTCTAACGATATATAACGATTGATAAGTTCATTGAAGTTATAGAGTAAGCATGTACCAAATATATTTTATTTTTTAACTAAGTCAAATAATCGAATCAAATAAGAGTAAAAATATACAGGAAAAATCTATCTTTGGGTTTACTTTGTGTTTTTAAGCAAAATTACTTTATTAAATTGTTTGTTAAATTAACCAGACTTGTTTTTCTTCTAGCCTAAGATCTAACTAAGAACAATTTGGCAGAGAGAATTTGCCAATTTGAGAGAGAATCATGTATCAAAAATTTTGAAAGAAACAATAATAACGTAAACATTTTATTTGCGGTATAGTCTCTTGAAAATCGTGATGTGTTGCTCATCTCAGCATTTTTCATTCTAATTTGACAAGTTAAATTAAATGTTATTTAAAAGTTATAACTAATCCGACGACGGAATTTATTATTTTATTATCGCCTGTATGAGTCTAATGGATAATCGCTATGCTTCACATTGCCTGTACATTAAACTGAAATAACGACCGTATGTCACGGTACATTGATGACAAAACAAATTTGCGGTGAAATGCGTTCTGTCACTAAAGAGCTTTCAAGCGACCTCATTGCTAAAATTCCATTATATTCTCATCTATTTCATTTATCGCGCTGTGCCCAAAGAGAAAATGCGGTAATATGATAAATTCCCTTCGGAATGTAATCGTTGTGCCATTCCATTAACTTCACTCGACATACTAGGGAAAAGAGATGAGACTCTGTCCTGATTTGGCATGGCTGGCATGTGTGGCATAGCGATGTTTCCGTTAGTGGTCTGTTCAGCAACGACTGTGTGGCATTGTTTGTTTCAAAGATCATGCACGTTTTGTATGATTGATTCAAACCAACGGCTATTGAAGCTGTGCCGACCGTTCAGTCAACCCAAATTTGTCCATCAAAATCCTATGTATTTTGCTTTACGCTTCTCATAGGGCAAGTTTTGCAAGAAATATGGATTTTGCTTCAAATCTATTTTATAAAATATTCATTGTTAGTTTGTTAATTGTGTATTTGTGCCATTTAATTAGTAAAACCAACTAGTAAATAGTAATTAACGAAACGAGGGTAGGGAAAGAGGGGTAATTGCATGAGGGGTATGTTCAAGAAAACAAGCGACGGTAGAAGCGACTTTTCTTTTTTACTACGAGTGCAATTATACCCTTTTATCCGCGTGTAACGTTCAATATTTTTTCGTTTCCATTAAAGAATAATTTTAATCTAAAAACATTGAAATATATCTTCACTATTTGGGGTATTAACTTGATGAATTCTTATTGAATCGGAACAACACCTATTTAGTAGGTCTTGCAGTGTATATCTAAGACCTTCGTGTCTTAGATAATAATTTTGGAAATAGGAAATAAACTATTGAGAATGTTTAACGTATTCCTGTTGAAATATTAGAAGGAATAAGTATCACTGACGATTACATCCAAATGTTTTACACGTAATACGTTTATTCATGTTAAATATTTTAGGTTGTTCCATTAGTGAGTTAGGGTCAAACCAACGTGCTTATGGCTATACTTGTTTATGTGGAAGACGTGGCATGTAAAGTACAATATCGTTATTTTAAATTATTATCAATTTGCTTTCTTTTCTAAAAAAACTAAAAAGTTTTGCTAATCCAACTGCTCTCTCTGAGCCATAATGTTCAAAAAAGAGAAGAAAACATATCTACGCAATATAAAGTGACTTCTGGATTAGGATGATTGATGATTAGGTTACAGTTTCTAATTTAACTTATTTTACAGCAAATTTTAACATGATTGTCTAAGAAGTGGTAATAATTATTCGTTTATAATATAATTTCATTCCTTCAGTGAATTATATGTTTTTGATGCACGTAATCTGTAAGTACATTTTTGTTCATGATTCATAGCAGTCTGAAAATACCATAGGTACGTCTGTGTTATAGATACATAATTAAACAATTTCGATCAAGGAGTTCTGATTAGTAGTTGTAAAGTTTTAATTGCATGAATGCCATGCACTTAATAGACTTAGTGAGAATTAATAATCCTTAACTATACGAAAAAGAAAAAAAATTATAATTTAAGTCTATTGCAAGTGCAATACAACTGTTGCTCTTCTCATTTTCTATTCATTGTTCCAGTACTTGACAATCCAGAATCATAGCAGAAACGAATAAATAATTGAGCACAGTTCATTTCACGACTTGCATTTTAGATCCTGGTATTAACCGAGTGAGTTCAATACATTACGATATTTCCATATACATTCCCAGAAGCATATCAAATACGTTTAAACATTTTTTTTAACTTTTTCTTCAAAACAAAATTTATTGCACTCACTAAAAAAATGGTACCTAAAATATAATTTTCATTTTTCAAATCAGATATTCAATATTTTTGACAACCGATAAAATTAAGACCCGAAATTATTGGAAAGTTATTGTACATCGAATGAACTAAATATTGACTCTTTTAACATGATTAACTTACGTAAAACGAAGAGAGAAAAATCTTTATTGAATTAAATGTAACTAAAATGTAGTCACCAGCTATTGTTTAATTTTTTTTGCATCTTAGGGATGGTAATTTTTATGACAAGAATCCATTTGATTCTGTAACTGTCAATACACTTTCTAGGAGCTGCTAAAAAGTTCCATTGGAACAAAGCCCCTCGTTTTTCGCCAACAGCCGCGCGCTTTCTACCACCCACGTGCTCCGCCTCCCATCGCCACTCGGCTCGAAGGCTTTCCGTCGCTTGCGAGGTGTTTCGCGCCTATTTCGAGCGCCGGCGGATCGGAAAAGATGAGGCGACGATGGCGGCTGGCGAACGAGCCGACGGCCGCGGCGGCGCCAGCTCGACGACAGCGCCGTAAACGCCCCGGGGCGGGGAGCAGTTGGCTTATCGAAACGACGCACCTGCGCGCGTGCACGCTCTTTGCGCGCGAACCGTCACGGAGCAAGCAAAGCAAACAGTTGCCGCGCGGAAGAAGCGGCGAAGTGCGCCGGGTGAGGAAGAACAGCTGCCGGGCGAGGCCGATGCTCGCAGGCGGCCACGTGCAGTGGGGGGTAAGTTGCAGGACGCGCAGCGAGGGAATATAATACGTTTCCATATGGAAGTGGATAACTCATGTTGTCGTTGACGCCCTCTCGATAATATTAATATCCTGTGTAACATATCTTTGTTTCTGATGACAACAAATTTATACTTCATTTTCATTGCAACATATCTGAATACGGGTATTGTATTGAAATTATGGATTATCGTTCTATACGTTATACATAAAAACGTTTGTTTTATCCGGTCATCATATTTTAAACAATCACATAACAACACAACAGGGCACAGCATTACTTATTGATTTACCTCATTGATTATTATGAAATTATTCTCATTATTTGTCGGCACCCAAATTTGCATATTGAGAAACCCTAGTTATAAATGTTGCATGTATTCTCGGTTTCTAATTCCGTATACGTTTCTAAAGGAATTAGTATTCCATCACTGAAAAAATACTTTTTAATGTAATAAAGGAAACAACCATGAATAATATATTTTCATAAGGTTATAGTTTTTTTATTTGTAGGGACTTAAAATCATTGATACATACATACAATATTCACATGAATAACTCATTGAAAATTAGCAACTGGAAAAGTAAAATATTTCCGAGGTAAACTCACTTCCTGACAAACAGATGAAGGAAAAATATAAATCACAAGAATTACGTTTTGGGTTTTTCATATTTGTGATGTTTATAAATCATTTCTAAATAAATGCAAGCCATGATATAGATGTCATTTTGATGTACTTGTTTAAACAAATTATGAAAATTTGATTTTTTGATGTAGCGTTGATATTTACATTACGGGCTTTTTTAATACATTTGGGTGAATTGAATTAATGAATTTGTGATGAAAAGTGCTTTAAATGACTTATTTTGATTCATTTCCAAAAGTTAAAACTTTTTTCTCTTATTTTATTCGAAATAAACTAAAAAATTTTACAGTTTTAGAAACGCTCAAACTACGTTTTTTCTTAAGAGATTCCAAGTTTTTCAATGAAAAATTTGAATATAAAAAAAACTTTCCCTCTTTCTTGATATTCTTAAAGTCGTATTTTTATTCAACTGCAGGGGATTAGCGAGAATACACAGATTAGACAGACCATTAGGTTAACTAGACAAGGAACAGAATAAGAAACTTGTTAGAACGACAAAGTTTATGCTATTCCGTAGCAACATTAGTTGTAGTTAATATTATGCTAACATAAAACTCGATAACTGCGAAGGAGATAGTGAACATTCAAGTTTGTCTTTAATAAGATTATAATAGTTACAATAATAACAATTCAAAATGTACTTCGAAAATCATAAATAACTTTTACTTTTTATCTATCGAAATAGATAGACAGAGATGCGGAAGTCTCATTCCTAAATCTCGAAAATCCATTAAATGATATTGGAGTTAAGAGTCTCGGTGCTGAAAGCTCGAGCTTTGAGATTTAATTTTCTGGCTCGGGTTTAAGGTTCAGTTTTCAAAGTCTGAGTTGGAATTCTGAGTATCGCGTTTAAGTCAAGGAAACAATCCACAGCGCTGTACGAGGAACAACATCTGCCGGCGACGGCGAATACGTGGAGGAATCCACGTGCTTTGGATAGAATTGCGTTTTGTCTCCACAAAGATTGTTTGGACACTCGGGCTTTGCCCTCGTCTAAAAAACAAGGACTTGCAATAGAAAATATGCAAAACATTTTGAACACATTTAATGATCCTGTCTTTTGGAAACTACAATTACGTGCCTGCCAAAAGACCCAGAGGAAAAGCAAAAACGAATAATGAAATTAATGTATTTGCAATTCAATAAATGCGACTTCCAGCGTTGTGAACATCGAGGCAATATAATTAATGAAAATAAAATTCATGGTTTTAATTTTTCATGCGCGGGTAGCAAAAAAAGTGCTTCGCGAAAGAATTCGGAGAAATGAAATAATTAACTCCACATCAGAGAAACTCAATTTAACTGTTGAACTGGTAGTTATTTAGTACACTAATCAATTGGCGATTTCATTCTTATGCACGTCGATGTTACAATCACGATGAATAGTCCTACACTAAGTAGTTCTGGCGTTGCTATTAATCGAGAAATTACAAATAAAATTCTAGATCATATTGATGCACGTACTGTTTTGTATTGTTATTTGTATTTTGTATTGTTTTTCGAAAATAAAAATATGGTCTTAATTAATTCTGTTCGAATATTAAAAATCTCTAACGCCTACGAAATAGTGACGGAAATATACATGTTTCGAATAGTATTTAAATAGACATTTTTTTCTTGCTGTAAAGTCGGTAAAGAGTATTGAGTTGAGAAATTGTCGTAAAACAAATTTAACCTTTTGTAACAATTACATTATTTATTATTTACAACTGGAGAAAAAGTACATCTTATCAGTACAGTTTATCCTAATTATTTATGACTATTCTTGGAGTAAATAGTGTTATGAAATAATATCAATATGGACTAAGTTATAGCCTACGATGGTGTGTTGGCTTTGATTATTGAAGTTAATTATTTAGAAGGTTCATCAGAATTGAGATACAAAGTATATTTTGCGTGTAAAAATGAAAAGTTTTTTTATAGGACATTGTGCAACCATCAGCAATACCTAAATTATCATCAACTTCAACGGTATATAGAAATATAGTTTGTAAATAATTATTTAACCAATTGTACAGTACACATTAATTACAGTATTTTATTTGTTCATGTTATAGGGGTAACACTTTTTAAACTTTATTTTGTTAATTTTGAATCTTTTTTCAATTTCTATTACAATATTGAAATTAAATTATACACAGTAAATTTATTAACCTTTACATCTGTCGAATATTTTTAAAGAACTTTTACATCTCTACTACTTTGTAGTTCTTACCATTATTGCAACTCTGAACAAAAAGCACTTGAACTAAACATACAAGATAATAGTGCTCCGATATCAATTTACAAACCATTATATTTTCGGGAAGAAGAAACAAATTCGCTTCTAACGAGAATCATTTGAAACGCATATCTCGCTACACCGGCCTGGCCTTATTAGCAAATTGCCTTAGCGCCCTTGGCGCGAATGCACTAAATGACGGCGCTCGTGCGTTACGTGTCCCTGGCGTCCACGTGCCGCGCTGTGTCTTGCCGGCGCACACGGGAGGGCGCGCAGCCAAGCAACCAAATCGGATTAGGGCGTCGCGCCGGCTGCTGCTCGCGCGAGAGGCCTGGGGCGCACTGCTCGCCTGCATTATGGAGCAGCTGCCCCTCCCCTCCCCTCCCCACCCCTCTCCGACTTGGCCTTGCTCCACCCACTTAAGTCGCATACCGATGCCATCCGGTGTACGGAGGACATCAATTGGGGGGGGGGGGATGGCGTCCAGAGTCATACCTCTCCATAATTACAGTACATTCGATTTAACAAATGGCACCTGCAGGGTCACGAGCTCGGAAGGAGACACTGTCACAATTCGTGTGCTTCGTTACAACTTAAAATTTTGCTATTTGAGCTCCCGATTGGATGACATTGTTCCTCTCCCTGTCCATCTCGTGGCCTTTAAGTACCACCCTGTTTAAATTGGAGTATAAAAGTAGAAAAATGTTATGAATTTAAGAACTAATAGCCTCCCGTATTCATATTATCGGTATGTAACAATAATTTTCTGCCAGTTAGTGTTTATATATTTTCAGTTTTGAGGTACGGTAACGACGTATTGATTTTGATCGTTTTTGTACTTGCACTCCTTTCGCCATGCAGGCGAAGCCCTTTTTTGAAGATCTAATTCAATATTCACTTGCTATTCAGTTGCTTCAATTGCACAACTGTTGTTTACTACATACTTTTCTTCTTCTCAATGCCGTTTTCTTGACCGCTACTTCGATCTTCCGGCACCTAATCTTCTTCTCCAGTCTTCCCTGTTCTTCTAGGAATTAGGATGTAATTTAGTTTCGCCTTCACTTGGTTGCCATTCTAAGAATCTTCTGGGGAGTCTTCTCTCGTCCATTCGCTGTACATGTCCTAACCAAGTGAGTTGTTTCTTTTCAATTTCCTCTATAATAATGTTACAGATTCATTATTTCCTTAACCTGTTTATTCCTTATTCTTTCCCTTATAGATATTGCTGCAGCTCTTCTGAGAAAATCCATTTACAAAGCTCTTAATGTTCTTTTCTGTTATTCTGGAAGATGCCATATTTCTGCTCCATACATTTATATATTCTAATTTTGGTTTTTTTTGCTCATATTTGGATCTCAGATAACTGAATTCAGGGCTCCTAAAATGTTTCTTTCTGTAATGAGCGGGTTTCACATTCCTTTCCATAAAAACCCTGTTTTCCTATAGTCGTTTTCAAGTACTTTATGTCCTCTGTTGTTATAATATCGTATATTCGTATATCGTGTTATCGTATATCGTATATTCGTATTTCTCCAGTTTCCATAGTCAATACGTCATGTGTACTGCCTAGAGTCCAGTATACTGTTTTTTTTCTAGATTGAGGCTTAGTCCCCATTTCTCATAATCTTATTTTATGTTCCTAGTCATATATTCAATATCTTCTTATAACATCAGCACCTGATCATCCAGCGAACTATAGAGTATAGAGTGTTGTATTTTCATCAAGTGGTATTCCCATCCCAGCACATTTTCTTTTCCACACGTTTATCACCGCATAAACATACATTTTAAAGAGTAGGTGACAAACAGCATCCTTGCCGTAGTTCTTTTGATATAGGAAATGTTTGGGTCATCTACGTTCCAACTTTTGCTTTTCCCTTTTGATCTATATACAATTTCTTCATCGCATTTATTAAGACTTTATTTAGATTACTTTTATTCATAACTTCCCATAACTTTATTACTGGCACACTATCATACGCCTTTGCTATTTCAAGGAAGACCATGTGAAGTTCTCTCCCTGTTTGCCATTTCTTTTGCATCACCTGGGACAGATAAAACAGGTTGTCTAAGCAAGATCGACCCGCCCTAAAATCACATTGTTCTTTTTTTCGTACTATTCTTTACTTTTTCTATTAACTCTCTTCATATTCTTCCATATACCCTACTGAACGTGTTTGTCACTGCTATTCCTCTATAATTTTCACATATGTCTTTCCTTCCTTTCTTATATATTGGTGTTATATAAGCCATTTTCCAGTCCTCTGATATATCGCCTTTATTTATACATATATTCATTAACTTCGTCATCATTCGCACAAGCTTTGGTGTTCCGTTCTTTATCAGTTCCCTTGGAATTTCTCTTGGACCCTTGTCCTGGACCATGGAGCTCTATCGCTTTTCATTTCTTTGACACATTTCGTAACTCACTCTTCAGTTACTGTAATTTCCCTTGCATCAGATATATTTCCTCATTCTGTTGTTCCATGAAAGTCTTATCTTCCTTCATGTAATAATTTCCTAAACTACTCTTCCAATTTTCTTACAGATATATTTTGTATGCGGACTTTTTCCATTTGGGGCGATTTTACTTCTTTTGTGAACTTCCAAATCTCACTTGTTTTTGTTCCACCTATGTACATTTCTACTCCTCGACCTTTACGCTCTTGTGATTGTTGTTTCCTTCTTATGCTGTTTTTAACTCTATTTCGTTATTATATATATATTCTTCTGTATTTTCTTCTTTCTTGGCACTCAACCATTTTTCATGCAGTCTTTTCGTCTCCTCTATTTCCCTCTCCAAGTCTTGAGTAATCCAATATCTCTTCCTTCTCCTTTTCTTGTTTAAAGGTATTTCACCAAGCGCTTCTTTAGCACCTTGATGTAGGCAATCTTTGAGGTGTTCATATGCCTCCTCATTTCATCCAACTACGTTTTCATTAAAAAATTATCCAATCTGTTTTGAAATAAATATTCTTGTTTGTGATAGACCCGCTATATTATATATCCTACCTTCGCTATTTTTATATTTGTCTTCCTTTCGTTCACTGATCACCGTTTTTTTTTTGTTTTATGGGTGGAAACATAATTTTGGCCTTCACTAGGTAATGGTTGGGTCTACCTTCTGTCTCTGTGTGCTTTGACGTCTATTACTTTACCCATTAAATACTGTCTAGGGATTACGTAGTTGATAACTAATTTCCTTTCTCTTACCTTCTCTTCCCAAGTGAACATATGCTCATCTTTACGATGGAAGTGGCCGTTTCTAATTATAAGTTCATGCTGTTCACATAGTTGAAACAATATTTTTCCATTTGAATTTCCCACCTTTTTCCCATGTTTTCCAATGATTTTTGAGCTCTCAGGTTTTCCCATTCTAGCAATAAAATTGCCCAATAAGATAAGTTCTCTGTTTAGACCACATTCACTGATTACTCCGTCTATTTTTGAGTAAAATTCCTCTAAAATACTAATATCTTCATTTTCATTCGGCCATACACTCCAAGAATGGCCATTTTGTATCTTAAACTTTCCAAATTTACTTTAATCAGCCTCTCGTCTATGGCTTCCTAACTTTTAATTGACTTTCTGAATTTATTTTTATGACTATGGAAATCTCTTTACTACCCCTCTGATCTTTTGGTATTTCGCCCCAAATATGAACATAGGATCCAATCTCTTCTATACTCGAGCCCTTTTTCTTTGTCTCAAACGTGCAATATCCATATGTAAATCTTGAATTTTCTTAATTACCTCCTGTATCTTATTTCCCAAACCTTGAGTATTCCATGGTACAGTATTCATTATTCATTTCCTTTGCCTAGTTCGTCTCCGGTTACCGTCCGTTTTCTCATGATTAGGCCTTTTAGCATTTCTAAGTTTTTACTTGCCCGACAAAGACCTGGCCCATCGTCCCAATCCCCTACTAGAATCAGGATTTTTTAAGGTTTATTCCCCTAGGAGGATGGCTTCACTGAGCTTTTGAGCTCCTCTTCCCCAGATCTCTTTCGGAATCTTCTTGTTCCGTTGGCGAGATCATACCCGTACCTTTTATCCCTCGGTAGAAATGGAGGCTAAGATTTCTGCCTAACTCATTGTTGTTTCGAGATCCTCTTCAGCGCACTGTACCGGATGCTCTGTTCTTGCGCCCCCGTTCTCTTCTGGAGTACTTCTTCGTCTGACCCTTCCCCTTTAACCAGTCTGGCAAGGGAGGCCCTACCAGTAGCTACGCCACCGCCGGCATTGCTCTCCGGATCACGGGGGTTCTCAAGCTCCACCAAGGTTATCTCAAGGTCATTTACTTCCTAGGTGAAGACAATGCCATTCTTGTGAACTAAAATATGATGTTAACGTGATTATAGGGAGGCCTGGATGTAAGAGAACGCAATACTTTCCACAAAGCGATAATGCTTGGCGTGTTTCCACTTTTTGCAACCATTCACCACGCGTTAAAAGACGAAACTATCACTAAGAGTTTAGAAAGGTTGTGACATTAAAAGTTCTAAAAACTAAAGCACTAACTTCTTACTAAAACAAAGAGGGGACAAACTACGCTGGTATTTGTCGTTGATCCCCTCGCCATTGGTATGCGGCTGTTAAGCGTACACAAGAATACAGCGCTTCGCTGAACGTCTCCTTCTGCATCGACTTACGACCACAATTGTGCTTTCGTCGGTATATTTCCGTTAGGAATTCACAGATTTCTCCCCCTTTTTGTATGTCCCCCTGCCCTTTGATGCCGAATGAACGTGCATTAGCCTCCCTCTCCTTTACACATCAGATTGGGTGATCCGTATGTTCTTAGCGGCTAGCATATACACATCTGCCTATGTCCCTAGAGACAGAAGTCACGCATAGAACTGTTGAAAATTTGGGAGGAAAGGTGGCGGACAGGTCACGCGCATGCCCACGCGGTGACCCGTTCACCTATCGACAGTTCTATCTTCTTCCTGTCCTCAGGCAGGCCAAAATCCCCAACAATCGCCCTATCCACTTCAAAGGAAGGGACAGTAATTTCTTAAGACATCTTTTTCCTTCTTGGCAGTTTTTCACCAACTTTAATTCTGTTAACGGTCTCACACACATTTGGGATACGTGATATTCTTTATTATGATTCTATGGCACAAGTCTTATTAGTTATTTTTTGAAACTTAGTGATGATTGATGACTGTGTTAATTAACTGAAGGAAGAAATAAAGGAAAGGCAGAGAAAAGGCACATTTCTGAGCTAGCATGTCGCGAACCCACTTTTCCGCTATCCATGGCCACAAAAAAGACCCGGTTTGGAACCTTTACATCACGGGCCGCCAACCCAGGAAACGACGTTTTTACTTGTTTTCTTCGTCCGAGCAAACACGAGATCGTGGCCACAACCAGGAGGGCAGAGCTTACTGCAACGTAATTCACCAGCTCAATTCTTGAGGATGAATGTAGTAGTTCCCGGAACCCTGAAGGACTTCAAGCATATACACGGTCCATATCTAGTCCCCGACAGATCAAATAACGACTGGACCTCGCTATGATAATGGCAAGCAACGTATTTGCCCGGAAGCGAAGATGGCCCAGTTGGATGTCCACCGAGATGAGAACAAGCGTCGCTGTTAATATGAGGGGCAACGTCGAGCGTCAATGGGCGCTTTCTGGTCAAGGGGCTCGCAAATATGCTCAGATAAAACAGTCACCAGTATTCGGAGTGTGCGTACGTTACTTTAGTATGGTGAGGTTCGACCGGTTTACAAGGAGTTCTCATGGTGCTCACCATTATTCACAACTAAGGGTTACATGCCATATGTGAGGTATGGGTCACTCCTGTGAATGTGCAATGTATTCCAGTCTGAATATCGAGGCACTTGTTTAACACTTTCTAGTTTCGTCTTTGTACGTGTATGCTTCGATGTTGGGAATATCCTTATATGTTTGACTGACAATGTTCTTGTTGTCGTACTCGTAAATTATATCAGCGGAGTGAACAAGGAGAGTCTGATCATTATATATACAAGTATTTTTCTGGATTAAAATTCAATATTTATTAACATCGTAATCAGTAAGTTTCTTTTAATTATATTAAGTTAGAAAAACGGAATTGAATTTTGATTGACCATTCGCATCAGAGAGTAAATTACAAATTCTTTATCACTACCGTATTTAATTTCAATGTAATCAACGTTCACTTTTATTTTTAGAGACCACACGCATTTTTCTTCAAATCAAATTAATTAAAAGACCTCCAATAAGTTAAACAGAAATTGCGAAAATGTAAATATGGTACTACATTTAGCGAATATTTTACAGCGAACATTTCAATTTCCGGACATTTGAAAATTTCGATTTTTGATGTGCGTGTATTTATATATTGGATGTTTCCTGTTGTAAATTTCATTTACACTGACTCGACTGTCTCTCTCATTTTATTTCATTAAACTAATTACAAAGCTATAATATTCGAAATTTATCCTTAATCATTCGTATTTGTGAATACTAGCCACATCAAACACAAGTTGTTTTTTGTACAACGTATTACGGAATATTACAATTATTGTCTGAATATCAATTAGAGTTTCTGAAACAAAACCTGAATTACATGTTTGCGACAAGGATAATATATTACATGTGTAGTTATTCTGTAATAGGTAATTATTTTCTTTAATTCAATTAAAACTTTCAGAATATTAAATTTATTAATAATTTTACAATCAAAAGTAAGAACATAGGACAAAGTGATGCTGAACAAACTCACACAAAATTATTTCCCAAAACATAGCACGCAATATTATACAGTGAGTCAGTTATATACCAAAAATATTTAACAAAGATTCAGTTCTATAATAGATTCAGAGATTCAGCAATATATAAATAGCAAAAATTCAATGGAGTGCGCTCTTATTCTAAGCCTTGATATCGCATGACTCCAACTGTGTCGACGTCCATATACTGAGAATAAGAACTCGGCCGCAATGTGCAATGTTAGAAAAGGCTAATTAACATTTTGAGTCCCAGGCGATTGGTGACCTGTTGAGTCCCAGAACCCAGGGTATTAAGATGTGTTTTAAGTGACATCAATAATTATGTTGGTGGGACAAAGGCATAAACCACTACCATTTTTAAAAAGTTTGGTGTTGTGTTAATTAAAAACAAATAAAATTGCCATTATATTTTATCAGCATTTTTCAAAATACGTATTACAAAATACAGCATTAAAAATCGGCGTAACAACAATATATTTTTATACATGTCACCCAAAGCTTTCTTCTGATTTGTTTCGAAGCTAATTCCCGAATGATTTTCCAAAAAGTTATAAGTTTCCCGCGTGCTCAATGATCTAATCTCAAAACAACACACGCGCCCAAGTACAGAACTTCGTCTACCACAGTAGACTACTACAGAAAGCAAGTGACATTAGTGGCTTGAATTTCGCATAATAGTCTCAAATTGCCAAGCAGATGGCAGAACAATTCAGCCATATCAAGGGAGACATCTCAGTACCCAGAACAGACGTATGGGAGGGCACATTCGCGCCAAGACGAGGAACGTGCGCCTGAGCTATGCTCGGGTTGGCACTCTCATCTTATGCATTAAGCAGAACCCGAGTACAGGTCGAACTTGTGCTTGAAGGTCTGAACAATCGCATTAACCCAGTACAGCCCATCATATTATATCATATGCTAATTTCTGGTCAACTCAAATTTGCTCCTTTTGTAATACTTTCTGAATTTTATATCTTCAATAGATGTAGACATCCTAAACGAAACATATAAGGAAGGTTTTTTGATCCTGAATGCCAGATATCGATTTAGCCGATTAGATCGCTAAAGCATTGTACTCCTGGCCAGGGTGTTCACATGACGCGTCAGTTTGAATCTTCATCTAAAATCGTGCTTAACTGCTATATGCCTGTGGTTAAGTCGGACGGAGAGGCCGATGTAAAGCAAAGGTGGGTGGTCCTCCCCGAGGTTGACGAGGCATATGCAGCTACGTTCTAACGGTTTTGCTTCTTTTACAGAAAAATCTACAAGTAAATATTAAGGCAATCGCTATGCGCACAATATAATTTTGGGCTTTGTGGGTTAAATCGTTTGCATTTCCTCTGTTGTAACGTATTCAGGAATTACACAAGTGTTTGTGAAAATTGCAACACCAAAGAGACATCCTACTACAATGAAATTTATTCCACAGATTAAGAATATCGGAATATACAAATGATTAGAATGGCAGAACTGTACCTGCATTTTCACCTTGAGTATTTAGTATGGTGTGAAGGCACCATGCGCTGCCATCAGTGCCTCTAGATGACGTGGCAGGGATTGGTCGATGGTGGCTGCAGGAGAACCAGAACGAACAAGTTGCCGACCTATCATATCTCAGATATGTTCGATGGACGACATGGCAGGGGAAGTAATGGTACCCGTCGTTACTCGCAGAAAGCTTGCACATTCCTAGTCACATGTAGTCGAGTATTGTCCTGCTGAAATATGTATGTGGAGCGATTTGCAGAAGAGGCAGTACCCTAAAACCTCCTTTTTGTAGAGGTTGCTGTTCAGATTGGCCTTAATACGTATGAGGCGGGATCGAACATTGTAGTCAATGGCGCCCCAAACCATAATTGTCCACAATGGCGCGGAACACTGCAGACTGGCAGATTGCCATCACCATGGCGCGGATAGCGTCGAACACGTGCGCGGCCGTCGCTGTAGCACAAATTGAGTGAAGTGAAAACATTTTGCTGCTCAGAACACCAGTGAACACGTTCAAGTACCCATTGCTGTCTGAGGCATTAGTGGTTTCTGGTCAACTGAATCCGACTCAGTGGAATGCGTGCTACCAGTCCAGTCTTCAGCAGGCGGGATGGAACCGTCGACACAGACATGACCACACCCGTTGTAGTGCTCTAACGTCAAGCCATCGCTATGGACGATGCTGTTTGTCGGTTACCACCATAAGGACAAAATGGCGATCATCTCGCCCTGTAATCAAATTGTGTGGTCAGTAAACTCTTCTCTGTCCACTGGTTCTACACTCGTGTCAGTGTCGTAGCAGCGCGCCCCGTTCGAGCCGCAATGTCACGGTACGACAAGCCCGCTTCTCAGAGACTCCTCATCATTCTGCCCCGTTCTAACTCACTCATCTGATTCTGATATTACGGCCTATGACGTCAACGAGGCATACCGCTATTTACTTGCACGTTTCCAGGTCGTTTGAAGGTTCTGCGCCAACTGAGTGTGGCGTAATACTGGGCTGACCTGTCACAAAAAGGACAGGGCTGCTACTCCCAAGTGCACGCCTTCTCTATGCTAATTTAGTTCTTATGGACATCTTATGCTAATAATTTCTTATGGGCACAATATTCTACACACCCACCTATTTTAAGTGATTCCGAACAATCCTTCTGGGTGTTGCAGTTTTCACAAACACCTTTCCTTTTACGAACAAACTTTAAAAATTCCTGTACAGTTATTACTAAGAATATTTTCCAAATGTCGTTTTTCTGTAGTTTTCTTTCACTTCTCTAATGATTTTGAGTAATTTCAAAATCGTATAGTTATTATTAGTGTGCCTGTTAATAAACGTCTGTGCGTTTTTTCTTTTCGTGTTTAATCTTTGCTTTATAACATATTGGATTGTTTTCAATACCTTCCATGCTACAAATCTGCCCAGCATTTTTAAGAATGTTATTAAATTCTCGCCATATATCTTCCAGCCCCAGCCCCTGGAATAAATCTTATCACTCTCGTATCAATAAACTGTTTTTTAAAATGGTCGTTTAAAGTGTCATAGGTCGTTTTTTGAAAATGTCTGATACAGATTCATCGACGATGAAATTTATTTTATACCTCCGAGCCTTCGAGCTCGAAATAATTGTTTTTTATAAATTGATCACTATCTTAGGAAATATTGATTTACGAGTTTAAGAATCACATTGTTTTCAAGGATTCCAAGATCAAACTAACCGTTAAAAAAACATTGGAGAATGTTTTGTTGTATTTTCGGGTTGAGACCAAGGTTTTTGCCCTTATGTAAAATATTTTCTTCTGTAAGAAACAAGCTGTGTAATAGTATTACTACATTAAGTCAGAATACGATACGACCCTTTGATCGCGTATTTTCTGCAACGCCAGAGCCGCTGAAACGTTCATCCCAACGCCCATCTTTAGGTGCTCACGCAGTGTCCGCGTTGTTGACAGTGTCAGCTCATCAACGCATGCAGCGCAGCGTGAGTTCGCGCTTACTGTGTCGATTTGTCACGCGTTAACAAACTCTAACGTGTGATTGATGGTCCTCACTCTCACTCTCAGTTGTCCCTTCTCCCCTTTATCGGCTTCGATTGCGCAGTAGTAGGATTGCCGTTGCAGTTGACATGGAGGGGCAAGTTTGCGACAGTACGTAGGTAGGGCGAACTCTACTACTGTGTACTCGTCAAATATTTTATCCAGCCCGGAATTTGAACCTAGGCACATTCTTTCCGCGAAAAACAAACTTATGCACATCACCATTTTTTTCAATTATCGATATTTCATACATAGTAATTAATATGTTGTAATGAAATTATACCGTATTATTCAGCGCATATTTCTCTCTCTTTTGACTAAGAAAGATAGAGAACTTAGCTACATCTTTTTAAGAAATTTTTGTTTATGTACATTTTTTAACGAATACACTTGAATTTACTCTTGCACAACTCATATCTTCAAAACAGGGTACATTATATTATTTAAAGTTCTAACCTTGAAGAAAATATTTCATTAAAACTGTATATTTTCAATAACGAAGGTAAAAGAAGACGCAGGAAATGGCATCAACTTTCGCAATTTTTGGATTCTTTCAAGGTTGACTGAAACATTGAACAAGTGTCATTTTTATTAGATTACACTGGTAAATTCGAGATGAAATGTGGAGCCATCTTTGAGCAAACTCTGAAAACGTCTTTGGAGGTTCATGTTAAGTACGCCAAAAATTAAAATACCGTTTAAATTCCAGGGAGCGCGACATCAATCAGACCGCTTAGGGAATATAAATTTCGGTGAATATGCTGTGTGTGGTTTAGGCACTACTAATGTTCAAAGGCAATGTATGAATATCCCTTTTTCGGAATCTAGAATCCACAAATAGTAGTATCGAACTACTCTACGGAATGAGAAAATAATTTATTTCATATAGAAACAGGAAAAAATTCTAGAGGTCAAAAAGTAAACACCCGTTTTTATGTCGAAAAATTTGCATTTTTCCTCGTCCATCATATAATTTTCCCTTTCTACGTATCAGGTGACGAGAAAGAAAAACACGTTTCCTCTCCGTGTCCTATAATTATTATTCTGTCCGCGTCCAGACATATTGCCGTACAAGTGCGCCCGAACCGTCTTCCCGCGCCACCGAATACGTGAGCAATATTCGCGCTTGCCCTTCTCCGCCCACTCCCTCCCCCGCACACGTGTTCGCTGCCGGCATATTGTACGGTGTAGCTGCGGAGTGGCACGGAATGGCGGGCCATGAGCTATGTAGGCACACACAAACGGAGATCTGTCTATATGCAAACTCCGCTTGTTACTGGCCCTCGGCGCTTGCATTAGCGCTCGCTCGGTTGTACCCCTGCTGGCCGTCGTCGTCGGCGAACACAGAGACAGGCGGCCGCTCCGACCCGACCACGCGGTATCACATGGCCAAGGGCACCTCGCGGAGCAGGTGTCGTTTTGAGTGATTAACTATGTAGTAGAGGGACACGCGTGTGCTCGCTTTGCTGAGAAAACATAGATTTCTAGCTTGAAAATGAGCTAATAATTTTAAAAAATCTCTTTATTTTCTTATTTATTTATTGAATCGATAACTATATGCCCTTAATTGATTCAACTAGTAATAATATAACAATTGAATCGCATGGCGCAGAAACCTCTCATACCCGCTCTCCACGATGTTTCAGGAGAAGGAAAAAAAACTGATTTCTTTACATCCGATTCTATACAGAACAAAACCTTTAGTGAGATTTTACACCCACAGTTCACTCGAAACATGAAGGATTTTCATACCAATAGACGCGTCAATAAAATCTAATAAATACTATTATTTCGTATGATCAACATACCTAAAAATCTACAACAAATGTGCATAAAGGGTTTCTGCACTAAGCGATTCAATTATAAAAATGCAATGCTTACACTAGTAAATATTATAAAGTATAAAAAAATATAATGAAATATTTTGAACAGAATTCCTTAATATATAATATATATTAATTATATATAATTAATATATAATTTTGATATCCTTAATATATAAATATCACAAAGCATCTCACACATATGGCTTCATGAGTAACTTAGTAACCATTTTTCGATGAAATCTGCTTAAAATCTGATGATCTTATTGTTCCACAATACTTGTCACATACTCCATACGTCACAAAGTAATGGAATTAGTTTTAAAGATTAATACAACATGGTAATAGTTCATTGAAGTAATGGTTGTAAGGTTGCTTCTCGCTTTATGTAGGATTAGATTAACATGCCATTTTCTCTTAAAATATGAAATTATAATTAACCCTTTGATTCTGTTTCTCCATTACTTACGGGGTCTCTATTTGGTGACGTTTTTTCCAGAAGGTTATCTGCATTTCATGCACGGATGCTCTTGGAATTATTTTGATAAACTGATATTTGTTTGCTTCAATTACTACATCATTCTAAAAAAACAATGAATAATATTTCCAGAAAAAATGTTAGCATATCCTCATAGCTGTATATATGTGTCTACCATGACAATGTCTTATATAAAGCTACTAACTCATAAAATACGCCAGATTTTCATTCAGAAACAACGAATTATTCACATAAAACTGAAATGGACCTGAATTTAGGATATTTCTTATAATTTAGACGTAACATGTAATCTATTTGGAAGTATTTCTGTTCCCAGACGCATAACATTTTTCAGAGTGTTGCAAATATTATTTGCGTCTGGGGAAAAAATTACACCAAACAGAGTCCAAAGGTTAATAAGAAAATCATCCATGTATTGTCTTAATATTATATAAAAAAATAAATCCCCAAATATTTGCTTACATACTGGGCCTCAAGTGTGCTATAGCTTGCAGTTCATTTTAATACAGTTTAACAACTCTACATTTTAATAACATGGCAGTATTAATAGAATGAACGCTTATTTAGCGTCATTTGTTCCTTATGTTCTCGAAGTTGCAATTGACCGAGTTTGATCAAATGGCACAGTCAAGTATGTGGGGCGTGTGTAATATCGTAATGTTTGTAAAGGACAGAACCGAACAGTCATGTACAGATCAAGAGGAAATGGATCTATGAAAATGGATGAGGAATTTTCTGTTTTAGGTACAGGAATGTGATACTGTGTGGAGATTAGCTTACTGCCTACTTACCTATAAAATGCCTGAATTATCCCGTTGTGTGATCCTCTTACCGGTTTATTTACCTTAACTGTATTTTTCTGAAGACAATGCTTCTAAGGTAAACATCAGGAACAGTTTAAATGCACAGATACCAATGGTGGTTTAATATAAGCAAATGTATCAAAACCAAAAGTATTTTTATATATTCTTAAATACCGGTAATTTATATTTAGTACAAAAGTAATACAGATTGTAGACAAAATTGTTGGGTTTACAGCAAAGTCATTTCTGTGAACTTCCTCCCAATTACCGTCAAATATATTTGGGTTTCTACTAGTTACTATTATTTTAGTTGTTATTATAATTAAACTGCATTTGCGAAATATCTGGTGTCCTGCAATTGCAACTTCGAAGATCGGGAGGCCCTGGGTTGGAATTCCAACAGAACACTCATTTTCGACTCCAGGTAACTGAATCATACCCACGGCTTGGGCGAATAGTCCTAAGATCCATAATCTGTTAGTCATTTTCGTGGAGTTCTTCGAATTCCACGCAAATGCTGGAGAATAACCATAAAAAGGTCCGCGTACGACCATTCGTTCTCCAGCTAGGTCATACTTTTTCCTTGAAGCCAAACAATAGGGTGATCCCACAATCGCATAGGCTTAGAAAATATTTGGCCCAATAAAAATAGCCCATCTACCGTAAATATCCATGCTGGAATGTATAAATACATTTTGCCCTTATGATTAGAGCATTTTTGAGAACAACGACAAATTTTCCGCGTTAAAATATCCAGTATTCCATTCAGGGAAATTATATAATTTTTATCCAATAGGTGCAATGTTCACTTCACAAGCTGAAATAAAAAGTGAATCTTGAATTGAATTTTCTGGCACTTCCAAATTGTTGTCCATCACGTACAGCTACAGTTAAAAAATTATAGATATGAAACAAACATTGAGTACACAATTCTTATTTTCTAAGCTTCCTTGGACATTTAATGACATTTTGGGAGAAATTAGTCAGCAGAGATGATTAACTGTCTTCGTGAATATATTTTTTCGCGAACGTCAGTTGTTATTGTAAATAATTCCTTTTATCTTTCATCTAAATGAATATACGGGGAACATCTAAAATCGAATATGCAATAAGAAGCTGAATGCACTTCAAAACGTGATTCGTGCTGAGTTTGTCGAAATAAAAATTAGAATATGTTTTTATAATGTAAAAAAGTTATTTAAATCATTGAATTATTTTAATTATAAATAGTTATTATAGTAACTATTTATAATTATAAGTTTTATAATTTCAGTTGGGTTGTTGAGTTTTTGCCTTTACTTTTCTTGTTCTATTAGTAGTTAAATTCTACCACGGAGGGAGAATTTTAATGGTTATTTGTCGTTTTCTCGAACTTCTTGTGTATTTTCCAACTTTCCTTTAATAAAGCGTTAAGTAAATTTATTAACTCCGAAATGAAGTTGTTGAACACGCCAGTAAGCTAATATTATTATACTAACTGATTGAAGTAAATCTTAGGAAACTTCGGAAAAGATAGCTAAAAGTTTGTTGATGATTGAATCCTTATATGTTCGCAGAGCTTAAAGAGAGATATTCCAAAAACTTCGTTCCGGAGTAATTTATAAAGAGTGGACTGTAAATGTCTGTCTGAATTCTTTGGTTCCTGATCATCATTTTTCACCAGAAGTTATATGTAATACAAATATTTATAACACTGGGCATAGTAATCATTTTCATCACTTGTTAGTATCTACAGCCCACAACAAAAAATGCACTCTCTCACAAATAAAAGCACCAAGTGAGATCTTTCTTTGTTGTACTACTGAGCCTCAAAAATAAAAATAAAGTGATTTTAACAACGATCATTAATGCGTTAGTTTGATAAGGCTGTAATGTATAATGCTAAAATATTAAAAATGCTTGTAACTGGTATTGTAACCCATTTTATAACTCTCATCTCGTACAGGATTTTCATTTAGCTTCCCTGACCATTCGAGCATATGCTGGGTTCGCCCCATGTTTTGCTCCTAAATATTTCTTCTTTACCTGTGCACATTTCCTTAAGCTTATCGGGCAATATAGTTATTCAAATAATAGTTCTCCATGTTCTTAAGGCAGTACTAAGACTATTATTTCACGAATTGAATGATAAGCAATAAAAGACAATATATGTAGCTGATTTGCCTTTGCAGATAGTTTTCATTGCAAAGGATCCAATAATTTCTTATGAATTTTTCCCAAAACCCTCGTTGCTACGTTTTATAATTCAATGTAATACGCACATGAATTGGGGTATCCCAGAGCTCAAGAACACGTGCACAAATTGAACTAGTGTTCATAGTACGTCACACAAAGTTGTAACTGATTTGTACGTTAAAAATAAACTAAAACTAAACTAAAACATCTCACTTTTACGAGTACGGATGCGGCGACTCAGGAATATAGTACATCGCAACTCTTAGATAGCGAACCGATACACAGCGAAAGAAAAGAAGCTTGAAATGGGACACTATCATTGAATCACCACTTAATTTCTGTGGAGACCGCAGACCTCCTGCGAAAGTAAACCTCTGTGAAACTCCATCGCAGAGGGGAATTAAAAGCGGATGTGTCTGCTTGAGAACGTCATCCTACGGAGAGGAGCAGTGTCAAACTCGCTGCGTAGTAAGACAGCCGTTGGTGTGCATCGAATTTGACAGAGCATGTGCAGTATAGCCAAATGAATTTACTACTTTTTACTTTCTCGCTGTGGAATAGAGAGAAATTTATGTAATGCTGCGCGAAAAAATAGCAAATTTGCGACAGAAAACTCTTATTACAGGGCCCTTGTAACAAAAAAAGTGGATACATAAATGCTAAATATTTTGGAGAAAACCCTCCAACACGTGGTGTAGCCAGAATCCATGTTTATTGGGTTCTAGATACCGGGAAATAGAATGACGGCAAAATATATGTTTATCCGTCCGTTCGTATGTCTCTCTGTCTGTAGACAACGCTAGTAGCTAAACCGTTCTACCAATTTCCTCCGAAAATTAGTTTAATCGATCTGGCTGATGTCGCGGACACATAATATGAAACCTATATTGTAATTTTTGGGGCTACTTTACATGGAACTTTTTCAACTTTTACATTACTCTGGAACATTTTCAAAACAATGCTCCATTGTTTTTAATAAAATTTTGTTGTTGGATAGTGTGAAGGACGTTTAAGAAAATGGTGAAGGTCTCATGTGTGTTAAAAATCCTAATTTTTTGAAAATTGCAAAACTCTATAATTTTTTCACCGCCTCCCTTCAAAGAAATTATTACAGACAAAACTGTGTAATTGTCCGAACATTTGAGTAATTTGTGCGTCATTTGACACAAAAGTACAAAAGAGAAAATACGTGCAGTAAAAGCACTAGTAAATAGTTACATACAACCAACAGTTTAGCTCTTGCGGTCATTATAGCAGTAAACTTTGACAAATTAACAGTTCAGCGTGAAAGATTAATAAAAAAGAGACGAGGTAGCTCCAAAAACTCCACTATATGCTCGAAAGTGACGCCAAAAAGCGCGTGCGACGCACAGCAAAGACCATAAACTAGTCTGTGTAGTTTAGAAAGTACTCATTGCAAAGTTTTGGTTGCAAACGCCTGTTCTTTACTTCCTATTTTCGATCTTTCATCGCTTAGGAACAGAAGTTACATGAAAAAGCCTCGCTTTTACAAGTAGGGAATCGACGAATCCTCCATCACACAGCGAGCCGTTACCCAGAGCAAGAAAAGGAACTTTGAAATCGAAAGCGGTCTTCGCGCTGCCAGTGAATTTCCATGGAGACGGCAAACGTCCTGCGAGAGTCAACAGCAGCGTAAGGCCGCACGGGGAATTAGAAGCGGGGCGGAATACGAAGGCGGATGTGTGTGTTTGAGGACGAAAACGGCGAAGCGGTTCGAAACCCTTGAGTGACAGGACACGCAGCCACTGCGGGGTCGCTCGGACTCTCTTAATAAAATTCATTACCGCATTCTGCGCCGGAAGAAACAGGCGACAGAAGCGTTGACAAAAGCAGTAGAGGGGGTGAAATAAGATAACTTCTCCTTCTCTACTTATTTTGTTGTGCGCTTAGATCTGGAAAGAAGTGCTAAGAAGTTTTCATAATGCTATACTGTAATATTGACTAAACGAAACTAAACAGAGGAACGACCGGCTAGGGTGATTCAAAGCAACAACTGATGTCGCTGACCAGGACGTCCTGGGCTTCGAGTTCCGACGGGTGCAGGATTTCATATCTTGTTTTTATTAGAAATGAGATATTGAGCTAGGTATGCCACAAATGCACAATATACGCATTCCTTTTGTTGCTCATTTGTTGGTAAAACGATTTTCCTTTGACGTTTGAATGCCATAAAATATTATTAAAATGCTCATGTACGTCTCTTTTCTTTTGCAGGTGAGTTGGATCTACCATACATGCTGCTTCATAAAACTCCAATGTATCGTGTGATAAGCGGTAAGTTTTTGTATGTTAATACGAACCAAAATGTTGTAATAGACATTATCTTCATAAAAAAATATAGGAACTGAAATAAATAATTTTCCTACATTAAAAAGATTATCTAAAAATGTTTGTATTGCTACAATTCATTCAAGCTCCTTTGAGTGGTATGTTTCATTTACGTTTGCCTTCAATGTGCGTACGTGATACTAGGATGAGGGAGGATACTTTCCACATCTGTATGACAAACAATGAGGAGAGTAGGAAAGATTTTGTGAACGTTTCTTGAGATATATCGTTCCACTCACTTCTTAATTGAGTGGAGCGTTTCATACAGTCTGATTTTCTATAAGTAAAACTTCTCTAACATTTGACCCAATCGATATTGTAAACGTCGCTATACTTTCTTTATTCTCTTCTCTCTAACTTCCATTGTGCAGTATAATCAAATTATTCCCATATCCATCATTACTCACGAAAACTGATTTTATGTTAATTACAGACAAAAACAACTGCCAGAACTAATACAACTACAGCTTTCTCGTTTCAAGGAATCGTTCTTTCAATGCACTGACGTCTTTTTCGTAGAACGTTTTCACTCTTCCTTACCCATTTTTTCTCGTTTTCCTCATGCTGTTCCTTATTTCTTTTTTCGACGGAATGTGGCATAGTTTTTGGAATTGTGTATGTTATCTAACTAAAATACATTCCTTTTAATTCTGAATATCTTACTTAATGTCTTATCATCCCTTAAAGGCTATGAGTGCGCCTGGCCTCTCCTCTTTAGAACATCCCGCTACACGTAAAAATTAGTTTAATTAAATTAAGAATATGTAATACTGTTTAATTCCTAAATAACAAGATTTCCTTCTTGTTTCTATTTGACCAGAATAATTCAAGAGTATCACAAAATGAATAACGTTAAAAAAAGCAACTGTGCCAAGAACAATCTTCATTACTCTGGTATCTAGACGAGCTCTTCTATGTACTCACGAGGAAAAGCGAACGGTTTGTAATTGGGCTCTGCGTTTTCGACAGAGACTTAACAAACGTTGACCCAAACGTTGACACAAACAAACGTCGTAATGCAAGAATATACACATTCTAGATAGCATTGTCTGTTTTCTCCGCCTCCAATCTCCGACTCCACCTCTCCTCGTCCTCGTCCTCCGTCCCTCCTCCTCTCCTCCCTTCCTCCTCTCCTCCTCCAGTCTCCGCCTTCCACCTCGTTCCTCCTCCTCCTCTTTCTCCTCCTCGTCTCCTCCTCCTTCCTCCTCCTGCTCTTCATCCTCTCCTCGTCTTCCTCCTCCTCCTCCTCCTCCTCCCCCTTCCTCCTCCTCCTCCCCTCCAGCTCCATCCTCCTCTCTTCGCCTCCGCCCTCGCTCCTCTCCCTCCGCCTTTACGCACTCCAATGCCCCTTTCCATTAACGCCTCGCTTGCCCGCGCCTTCCCCCACCGTTACCTCTTCGCCCCGCCCCCTCGCATCATTCCAGCCAGCGCGCTGGCGTTCATGGTCCGTGAAGACTACCGGGCCGCAGAAAGGAAGAGGGGCCGGGGAAGGGTAGCGGGTGGTGTGCGGGGGCGCTGCAGGGCGGAGCGGAGGGCCGAGCGGCGCGGTGCGAATCGACCTGCCGCGTGGCCTGGACGATAGCACGGGTTTATGGCGGAAACCTGGCCACAGGGTGATGACTGGGGCGGGGGCCAACGGCGGCGGCGGAGGAAAGGGTGAGGGCGTCTGCTGCCGTGGGAAGACGTCTGGTATCAGTACATGACTCAGGAGACCACCGACGATGCAAACCATACGGACGCACACAGTGGGTCGAAACGACTGTACGAGTGAAGAAAGCATGATTTCATGGCAAGAATTTCGTGATGATGTTATTAAGATGAAATTTAAAATAATCCATATTTCAGTTTTAATCGGTTTTCTCGAAGATTCGTATTTACATTGCTAATGCAATGGTGGAAAAATAAGGTTATACAAGAATTACAGGTTTAGAAAAAAGACATTGATGACATCAAAATTATTGTGTTCAAAAACACCACTAACAACAAAACGTGTTTCGTGTTGCTCATGAAATTATTTTCCCTCAAAATGTTAATTATTTTGATATATGGAGTATCCTTTATTGAGCATTATTTTCACAGAGACTGAAGTTCCTAACCATCGGCTTGTTTTTCAAGTGAGTGGGCCGGTGAGAAAATACAGCGACGTCCTCTGCCCTCTGTTATGAACTCTGCCTCAGGTAAGCCTGTACAGCCTAGCCTCCCATAATACCGCCACAGCCTCTAGGCTCACTGCGGCTGCTTCTCTCTGATCGCCTGCAGCCCATTATAGTATTTGATTTTCTAGACCTGATCATAGTTTAGTTTGGAGTAATAATGGTGGGGAAATAATCAATATTAAGTTGATTTTTTGAATTGGATTAGGTTGAACTTTTGAACCGTGGTTCAAAGTTGAAGTGCATTTTTCTCAAAAGTGCATGAGGGAATGGGGATAGTTGATAGATGTATTCATTTCTACTTTATCAATTGTATTTGACGATATATTTGGGGTAACTATTTTTTAAATAGAACTATGCATATTTTTTCTATTATAACGAACGTAAAAAGACAAATCCAATGATATTGTTATATGTTTGTACATTTTAGTACAAAAATATTAAATCAAGGTACATTACAACAATACTAGTCAAATTACGTTAGCATATTGTGTTCAAAATGTCCACCATCCACTAACACATCTGCAGGCGCTTTTCAAAAGATTTCTTAACTGCTGACGGTGTGTCTTTTTTAATTTCAAAACATGAAGCTACAATGCATTTACGCATATCGTGTGATATAGTTGGAGCCTCTTGCTTCACGCGGTTTTTAAAAAATCCCCAAAGAAAAAAATCGAGTGGTGTCAAGTCTCGCGAACCAACGCCCAATATCACCACGTCATATCCAATGCCCCTGGATTTCATTAATATCCTATGGTATGACACTCCTTTAAATGAAGTTGAAATAACTATCTTATTTCAATACATACTACTTACGACCAATCCATATATTCAATTCTTAAGTAATACAAAAAATATGAAAATGCTGAAGGATGGAAAGCAGAGTTTAGGGGGGAGGATGCAACTGTTTTGTGAATATTTGGAATATGTTATTATATGTATGTATCTTCAAATACTAAGATCCCATCCCTTCCCGTGACTTTGTTTGTCGGACTGTTCCATGCAAAATATCCGTTAAACACTAGTGATAAAAAATTAAAAATGACTCAAAAATATGCTTATCTAACATATGACAATATGTATATCACTGGATTGGTTTTTACGTTCGTCATGATAGACTGAAAAAATATAGTTTTATTAAAAAAGTTTCCTCAAAAATCTCGTAAAATACAATTGATGAAATAAAAATGAATACATGTATCAATTAGCCCCACCTTCTCACGTACTTCCGTGAAAACTGCATTACACCAACTTCAAAAGTTATAGTAGGTGCTAAAGTTAGGTGACTCACCGTGTATAGGACCATATTTTCATAATTATATTAAATAATAAGACAGTAATAATATATAATATTTACAATTCCACAATGTTCCCTCCCACAATGTTTGCCTTGCACCCACTTCGGTCTGACTGACGTGCACAGCGGCGGGGCGGCTGCGGGAACGCACCCGAACGAGAGGCCGGGCGTCGGCTGACCGCGGCCACGCCCGCAAATCGCCGCTATCGCGCGCGGCCTCCGCTAGGGGCGCTGCTGTCGGGATCGTAAACGCGGGCGGGACCAGCGCCCGGCCCAGTGCCCGCGCTCGGCCTCTGACGTCACAAGCGCGCGCCTTCCGGCTGCCCGGTGATACTCGCAGATATACGACGTGCTTGCGGAGGCGTTTATGCGCCCGAGTGATGCCCACTTCCAGCACCTCCTCTCTTTGTCTGTAGAGCCGCGGGCTCGTATTCATCAACGCCAGCCCCGTATGACTCTGCCACAACAACTTGCAGGCATTTTTGTTTCATATTTTTACCCAACACGCTACAGCCTTGTACAGTATTGTATATTCAGCTTTGAAAAATATAATGGGAAAATTGCATATTTTGTATTATACCCTGCGTCTCTCTCCTTGCTTATTCCACCCATGGAACCCCTCATTGTTGAAGTAGTTGGTTGATGGGGGTACAACTACAAGTTTCTAAATTTCTATCAAAATTTAAATATGTGGGATGCGAGTGAAAGATATGAAGTTTAATAAAGTAAATACATTAAAATAGGATGTCGATTATCTAGCACCTGATTATTTCACGGTAGTATTAGTCTGAAAAAAAAAAAGATTTTTCGAGCTGATAGGTATTCTGAAACTATTTCCCCTTGTCTTTAGATATTAAATGCAGGTATCAACCTCGCGGGTTATCATTGACATAAATGATGTCTGTATACAAATACAGATAATATGAAACATTTTGGCAGGAAGCCCATGTTCGCGAATATCATAATTGCTATTTGTTTGTATTGTAGAATTGATTACGTTGAAATATACCTATTATAAATATATTTACTTTTAAATGGCTAATAAAATTGTTCGTTGGTCGTTTTAGTATACATGCGCACGTGACAGGTTTTGCCCCGTTACACATATCACAATACGTGTGCACGTTACTGTCATCCAATTATACAAACAGTACTTCTCACTGTATTATTGTAATTCTTGTTCTTATTATTGTATGTAGTTTTTTCTTCAACTTTATAACCACTATCAGATCTCTTACATTTTCCGACATCATGTAGGTTCCGTTGGTTCTGGATAATTGAGCCTACTGTGCCTCTGTGGATTGTTTAAATATTATGAAATGCGTATAGTAGACTATAAAACGTTTACGGAAATAGTATTGTATTTTATCATAAAATGGGATTTTTTGTAGGAATTCATTTATCATATCATCAAGATTTAGATTTGTGTTGTGCGCTAAAGCATCGTGCTTAAAGGGGAACTTTTATACGAACCGTTTCATAAATAATCTTTGTCGGAAATAATTTATTCCCAAGAGGGACTCGGCTTTGATTCTCACTCTAGGTCACGATTAGTCGAAGGCTTTGTGTGGGCAGGCGGGAACGTCTAAAATATGATTTATGCATTCTGAAACTCGAGACAACGAGCAATCGATCATCGCATTTACGTCACATCAAGCCCTTGTAGTTCAATCGCACTGGCTGTACTTCTCGACTTTGCTAATGTTAGAGTAATGTTTACTTCGGAAGTTCATGCATCATTTTCTTCATATTCGCTTTGCGCTCTGCAAGTCTGCTCAGACAAACAAGAACATGTTAAATGTTTCGGTCTAAAGGAAACTTGTAGATTGACTTTAATTTTCAAGCATATAGCCTTCTGTGTGAATATGGGTTTCGGTTTTCTCCTACCGTTCCTGTCTTTTTCGTAAATGTTTTTGTGCGGACTAGTGATATTTATTTAATCTTATTGATTAAATGATATTTAACAAGGAAAACAAGAATTTTATATTGGTATTTTCGCATGTTGTTTTATTTAATGGACACGTACCATTAACTATTGGCGAGGGCACTCGCTTTCTCTGTGTGAACTAGAAGTCAAAGCCTGACCATTTCGTTTGGCCTTTGTAGTGGTCAAGAGTGGAACGCAACGAGCTTTTTGATGGTTCTCTTCAATATCCGTGTAAATCCATTTCCCACGCACTACTTCTGTCGACCCTACTTTCTCTCGGCTTTTGGTGTCATCGCAGCAACAGCGAATGTCGAGATTTTTTTCACCATCAGGGATCAAGTTTAGCCAGCAGAGTTACTGAATCAACAGTGCCAAATTGACACATTTTTAAATTGAGCCACGGTTGAATTAACCCGTCACTACTTTAACTGAAATTCCTCAAATTAGATCTGGAAATCTGAAGATTTTCTCGAGGCCAGAAAAAGAAGACGAAAGCAATTCACAAAGAGATGCTTGGTCGTATACACTTGTAACTGCATAAATGTGTTTTAGATTCTTGGAGAAGACATTAGTAAGAGGAACATTGCAGGATATACGTAAAATTAATGTCAGACTCTTGGAGAAAATCATTTTTTAGTTATATGAAGTACTACTACGTACAGTAATATACATTCACAAATTTGCCTTCTGTTTTATGACAAAAGACAGATGTATTCAAAATGTTTACTGTTACTATAAATATTTCATATCATAAAATATTGAAATATAAATTCAACACCAAAGTGAGCTGAGATCATTTCTATAATTTTTTCGTATGGAATTTGATCGACCTTATTATATAGATATACATTTGAGTAATACATTTACTTCACTAGTAACCTTAGTCAATACGAGTTGAATAAATAGATGTATTTGAGCAATTCTTTTTGCATAGTGTGCACTGAATCCAGATATGAAAGCAGAGCAGATCTTCAACGAAAAATAGTTCAGTTACAATGCTTTTAGCTTCGTCAAAGTTGTTTATTAAACACTCAAAATAGGGTATTAAATCATAAACGTTTATCATTACATGATATGCCATGTTGGATAACAAGTCAAGGATATCATTCTGATCAAATTTAGCTAATACAGGGGATGAACTAAAGACTTGCAGTAAAATGTTCCAGTTGCTTGGAAAGGACTTCTCTGGAGGACAAGTTCTCTGGAGAGTTGATTTTGTCTTATAAAAATTGAAACTCTTATGAGAAGAAAGGTGGAATTGGAGAACAGAATATGCCTTCAGCACTTTTGCCAGTTCATAATGTGGAACATCAGCCAAATCTTGAGCCGTCGTGTGAATGAAATATAAATATAACCGGCAAAGTAAATTCTGGCAATGCAAAGGCAGTATATGTAGTTATATGTTAGCAGACATAAGGTCTCAAAACATACTAATTCTCAAAACACAACAGGCTTCAGCTTCTTGAGCAAAATGCGTGATTATATAGGAGATCTTACTGTATTCAAATATTAAAGTCCAGTACAGAGCAGTATATTGCAGATCACGAAATACATTCCTACTTTGTTTCTGAGCTCCTCCTGAAATAATTATTACTAGTATAAAGAAAGGTTACTCCTTTCTCAATGTTACTGATTTGTAATGAGCAGAAAAATTGAAAGAAAACTAAATAAGTTTCTTAATATGAGAGGTGTCTCCTTTTGTTTGGTAATGAGGAATTAGGGAAAAATCTGAAAACAATGAAGCAGTTTCAACTTCGACAAAAAAATTTAAATTCTCACACACAGCTTAATTTGCCTATACTCACACTCAGAGCGTCACTGATTACAACACAGTTCATTTAATTTACTTACAAGTAAGGTGTTTCGAGTTATTTGATATTTAAATTATATTCCTTTACTTGGCGCATTGCGTTTCGCTCACGGCATAGTGTATGCGACATGGGCGCAAGGTGATTCCCGTATTCGTCTCTTTGTCAAACTCGACTAGAAAAATCTCAAATAAAATCTTTTCTGCTGCACTACTGTTTCTATACCATTAGAGACTATACTGAGCATCGAAAAAGAAAGTAATATTAATTTTAACAATCACATTTCAAGTATTATAAACCATTTGGATGGTATAATTATAAAGAACCTGTAACAAGTATTGTACTTCAGATTCTGGGTCAATGACTCCCATCTCGATCAGATTTTGGTCCAGTTTCCCTGATCCTCGAGCAAATGCTGAGATGACCCCTTGTTTTGCTTCTGGGCATAAACGTAACTTCAAATTAACTTCTCCCCATAGCACGTCACGCACAGTTTTTAACTGTTTTTGACGTAAATAAATAAATGAGAATCACCTGTTTCGCGCCCTTATTACGTAAACTACTATAGTGAAGTGTAAACAACTATTAAACTGTTTATAAACAGTTTTGAGTTACTGCAGTATTCGTAAAGACTATGTTAAAATATTTAAACGAACGCAGTGTTATAAGCGAATATTTAATGTTTTTGTTCTTGAGCAGTGTATGTGGCACTTTCTGGAAAAAACAATTTTGTATGCGTTGGTTCAGGAGAATTTTTCAGCTGCAAGCTAGTTAAATTTTACTTTTGAAAAAAATGCCTTTAATTTGCGTAAAGTACTTGATATAATTTTCCTTTTTATTGGGAGTTATTATTTTTCTCTGAAAATATTTGCACTTGTAGTTCCAGTGACTACTTTTCCACGAAAAAATACAACCATGTAGTCGCGATAAAGCACATTTTTACTTCGAGGGGATTATCATAAAAAAGGAAAGCCACACCTGATGTTTAAGAAAAAATAGTTCCAGGCAGTAATGTGAAACTGTTTGAACTAAAATACAACGGTATATCTCACCTACAGTATTCTCTCTCACTGAATACTGACGGCACTGTATGTAGATCCTGAGTGTTTATATTAAGAATTATTTTATTTATGGAGACGAATACTCTTTTCAAATAGTGTTTTTATTTTTGTAGAGCATTCACAATGATAGGAGAAATTAATGACTTAATGTCTCAATTGATTCATGTTTCACAGCTTAGAAAAGTTTTGTTGGAGTCAGTTCCTATGACAGCCATGAGCAGATAACTTGAAGATACCCAGCTAATGAGTTGTTGGGTCACAAACTTCCGGCCCCTCTCGCTTTACAGCAAGGCCCTTTGCCAAAGGAGTTAGCCACTACCCTTCAGATCGATTCGCATACGCGACGTTTTCCTTGACCGCTGTAATTATACGAGACTTATTCTATAGATTGATGGGTTAGTGATCCCGGAATCGTTATTTGCTGTCATTAGTCCTGTAAGTGAAGTTCATATTTTCATCGCGGGAGGTGGCGGTGATTTTCCTCTGCTGGATGACGAGATCCGGCGCAAATCTATCCGTCGGCGTGCACGTGTTCGCCTAACCAGCTATCTCCCCTCAGCGGGGCACTGCCCCAGCCCGGACAAACTCTAAGCTCAGAACTTGTCTACCGGCATAGTGTGGTAGTGTACTGCATGTGAATGTAAGTTGTGTAATTAATGTGTGTGGATAGAACTAAGAAGGGGAAGGAAAGATCGCGCGCGGACAGTGGCGCGTTTGCTGGGACACTGCTCCAGCAGTCGCCTGGTGTTGATCGAAGAAACCACGGAAAACTACCGATCAAAGCAATCATCCGCTAGAATTATTCTCCAAACACCGGCTGAAATCGACCTAACTGTCTAGCTAGTGACGAACCGCAGGAACTTGAACTCTAGGTACCGGAGTGATATCAATTAATACCCAGAGTCACCCAAGATGGACGAGATTGTTCATACCTCCGCTCTGTATTCTCATGTAATACTGAGCATACTTTATGTGTTCAGTACAGACCTGATCGTTGTTGTTCCGAAAAACAAAAACATGATATGATATTGCCCTGGAGTCTTTAGTAATTTTCTGGTCTGTTAATACCTCAAACCGTTGTTCCTTATGTTTCTGATTCTGATAGCTGGTCGGATCTTTAAAGTAACTACAGACGTTCTTTGGCGACATTGCCTGGAAATGCGCAATAGATTGCCTTGATGAATCACGACTTCTTTCTCTGTGGCACATCTACTAAATGTCTGTCTGGTATCTCCCGTAACCATCCGCCACCCTCCACCAGGGACTACCGCTGGACAACGCAGCGTCGTGGTCAAGGTAAACGTGGTGCGAGCGTGACAATGAGAAAGGAGTGGCCTGCGGCGGCGCCCGCGGCGCGTGCTCACAAGAAGGCGGCCGGCGCCCGCGCACGCATGCCGACACGCCCCGCGGATTCTTGGAATTAGTTCCTTTGAAGCGTCCGCCGAGATTGGGTTCATGCGGATACAGAGTGCGCAGTAGGCGGCTGCTGAGGGGGGTTTTCTCTGTGCGCCGGACGCACTGAGGCTGAGCTCTGTGCGTGGGATTATTCGAGTCCCTCGGCGAGTCTCGCTGGCTTTGTGGCTGGCCATGCGGCAACGCGCTGCGAAGCAAAGGGGGCGTGCTGGAGCAACATTTCATTCGGGTGTCGCGTGTTCATTTAGCAGTCGAAAGAAGAAAACCGTGGCTTTTTGTTTGGAACAGAAAAGCGATTTCGTATTTTGCTTAAGTATTTCCTTTAAACACTGTTTATTGACAC
The DNA here is from genome assembly GCA_017312745.1 of Gryllus bimaculatus. Classification (NCBI taxonomy): domain Eukaryota; kingdom Metazoa; phylum Arthropoda; class Insecta; order Orthoptera; family Gryllidae; genus Gryllus; species Gryllus bimaculatus. Next base: position 1,193,518 of record BOPP01000099.1, read on the forward strand.
AGACATATTATTACATGAATTAGACATATATGTTACTAATTTTGTGTGCACACGGAAGATGACTGACAACTAAGCAGCCTGTGGCCATGTTTCGTTTCTTCGTCATCTATCGTTTCTTAGATACGCAATATCTGGAGATCAGTTTAAAAACAGAAAAATAGCTGGTATTTTTGTTAGGGAAATGCAAATTTTCGAAATGTCGCAGACACGTTTCTTACGCGCTGACACACTGACACGCTCGGCACACAAACCCGCTTCTTACAGATTGCAGATAATAGCACCGATTAGAATCTACATATTACTGGTTTCGAATCCGCGCAGAAAATGAGAGAAAACGAAGAAGCATATGGCCGTGTGAAAGGTGTGAATTGTGTGAATGGTTTCTTTAGATACACAGATTTTCCAACAGAAAAAAACTCGTATTGTGGGACCCTGATACACAAAAAATGAATAAATCCTCGTCTAATATATAATAAATTACTTGAATACGTTATGTAGTCAGAGTTTACGAAGAGTGAGCCCTTGATACTGAAAAGTGGTTTTTAAAAACGTTTGTTTATCCTTCCATACATCTGTCTGTCTGCCCGTCTGTCCCTGCGTCCGTCTGTGAACATCAATAGAGTTTGAACCATACGTAGAACTTTTTTCCCAGGTTGCTATTCCCAGGTCGATCTGGCCTCACTCAAAGCACAGAGGGTATGAATAACAATCCTTATTTTTGTGAGTATTTTACATAAGCCCCTGGGGTATTTTTAATAATTGTCTCCAACGTTTTTCTTTAAATTTCTTGAAATAGTAGAGGAAATTGCAAAATATTTAAAATTGTTCGTTCTCTTACAACTAAAATAAATTTCTTGGTAAGCAAAGAACTGCTATACTGTGGACATTCTATACCATATTATTAGAGTGTTCTTGATGACTTTTTGCTAATATTTATTTATACAGGTAGATAATTATAAGGGTTAATTCCTTTCAAAAGTGGTCATGTGTGAGTATAGTCATTCAACTGTTTTCATATTTCCCGTTTAACCACGATCGAGGTAAGTTATGCAGCGTAAATTGAGCTATATTAAGCAGATCCATTTTGAAAGCTATAATGTATTAGTAAAACAAAATATTTCAATCAATTCATTTTTATACAAACATTTGTAGGGGTTGTTTCAATAGTATTTTTTCTGTTGCAAGCAACTAGTTATGTCAATTTACTTATTAAGAAAATACGTATGCATGTATGTGATTTATATGCCATATATAAAAGATTTAGCGTCGTTTGCGTATAGAGCAAGTTTTGCTTATAATTATCAGATTTAAAGTTACATTGCATTCATCCCTCATACTTCACATCATTTCAGGTTAAAAAATCCAAATTCTGTATCAGTGCGTAATAGGGAAATTTAGATTGTACTTGGTAAAAAGTGTTGGACGTATATAAAAAATCTATACAAATCTACTCTGAAATATTTGAAACAATAATCCCAAATATAGTACCACTCCTCCCGCTCGACCGTCCTCTCTCGCGAGCAAAACACATCAATTTCATACTCCGAAAACTCTCCACCACTCACCGGTTGACGCCATTATTACACGATCGCCGCGGACAGAGACGTGTTACATACCAGACGACACAGTCCACACACAAGCATATTGATCCAGTGACGCGTTGTTGTCGACAAGAGATTGGCCTGATTTAATTAATGGCGCGTAAAATCGCAATCGGATTTTCCCCGTCGGGCGATAGCGCGTAATCGCCCGTGCGCGTGGCGGGCGGTGCAACAATAACTCTCGGGGTCGCCTCGCGCGCTGGCGCCTCGCTGTGTCAAAGGTCGACCCCGCGGCGCGGGCGATCGGGCGGAGGGCGGGGGTGGGGGCGCTGGATCGCCCGCGCCCATCGCCCGCCGATGAAGGGCTCTCGACGGGCGCCGCGCCGCTGGCTGTGACAGCTGCGCCCCGCCCTCGACCACGCCCCCCGCGGACGCCCCCGCTGCCGGCCGCTCCGGCGGGTGGGCGGGACGTGCGCCGCGCCGCGCCGGCCTCTTGTGTTCTCGCTTTTTTGTACTAGATTTTTTTCTTTACTCCTTCAACATTGTAGCTTTTCTAGTCAAAATTCTCCTCCCCTTTTTCCTCTCCTCTGTAGATTGTTTCACAGAAAATTACATAAACGTCTTGTAATAACTATATTAAAATATGTTTTCAACGCAATTGAAATACAGTTGTTTTGTCTTATTTGGCTTCTTTTTCAACATTTAAAATAAAGACAACACCTGTTGCGTTGCACATAGTTGTGACGGCGTTGTTCAAAGAACTCGAATACTCCAGCACACCATGCAACAGTTATTACCACATACTCATGTTCTACTCACTCTTCGCTGTTCCATTTAATTTTTTTTCAAAAGATCTGCAAATTGTTACATTATTTTATTTCTTCCCTCTTATCTATTTCCAACATGTATTCTATTTTTTAAAATCTAATCGTCTCTCTCTATGGTGTACCAATTTTCTCTATTTTACAGCTGAATCTTGGAACAGACATTAGCGCGTTTCCCCCTTGTCGTGTGATCTCTGCAATCGCTCCTACGTTCCATAGCATGGCGCATTTTGTACTAACTCCTCTATTTGTTCACTCCGACTTTATGGCTACAAGATACATCACATCTGAGAAGCTTTTGCTATTGGTTATCGGTACGATACAATCAACGGTGTCACCAAAAAGCGTCTCGTACATCAAGCATAAAATTCCATTTTTCGTTCATCATATGTTTCTTCTTATTTTTCTCTTTGCTTTATTTCACAATTTTTCTCTCTTCATATTTCTTTCTCCGGAATGCTCATCGCTTTATCATGCGCTAGCATGTGTAGGGACGCATGGTTCACTTACTGTGAACGTGATCCTTCGATAGAACTTATTGTTGCTATCCTTTCCAAATCCATCTTTCTTTCCTCGCATAAAATTGTCGATTTTTATTTTCATTGTTCTTCGCTCTTTTTACATCGCGTTCTTCCACTTTTTCTAAGTATACATATTTTATATCCAATTATGTTATCGTTTTTCATTCATACTTGTTCCCATTGTTGATTTACTGGTTTTCATTCCTTATATTTCTCGGTCTCATTTTCCTTTATTCACTTTGACTTGCTTTCTAAATATTTTGTGGTACTTTACTTTAATGCCTTTCATTCTTTGTGCTGTAATGTATCATGTTATTCCCTCAATTCCTTTGTTCTTTTTTTAATCATGTGTAGTGTTTCATTCGTACCATCGCTCTACTGATTTCTTCCACTCTTCAAGCCCCTCTTAAGTCTGCTTAGAAACGGCTCTTCATAATACTTATTCTGCATATATTTTGATTATAAGTTTGGTCATACTTTTCATTCTCTCTCATTAATGACGCCGGTTTGCCTGACCCCATTCTTTCTGGGTCTTTATTTCATCCTTATACACCATTGTTTGCTCTTCAATCACTGCACATCAATGTTCTTGTCGTTGTTGCTAAGAATTTTGTCTTATTCCATTATTTGTCTTTCCATTTAAATTGTCTGAAATATTTCATACTTCCCATTTTCTCTTCGTTTAGCCACTCTAAACATTTATTTTTATGAATTCCTGTATTATCATCACATGACGCACCCCAATTGCTACTTCTAAGTACCGCTTCTCCTCGAACTGCCGCTTCTTCAACTTTCGTCATCCCTTCCTCCCTGTCTCCCCCTCTCTCTCGCTCGCTGGCACGCACGCTCGATCTGTCTCTCTCTCTCACGTAACTCTCGATCACGCAGCCCGAAACCGGAGCACCTTCAGCCTGGCGAGCGGAGCCACGGGCGCATAAAACTGGCTGCTTAGCCGACGCCATCGTCCCCGCAGCTAACGCCCCGAGCTTCTCATGGAATATTCTCGCCCGAGAGCGACCCAGACAGCGAACGAGGGTTTGCTTTCGGCGACCGTCAACGTGCGTGGAGGCTCTTAAGAATAGAGCTATGGAAGATGAAACACAAGAGAAGCCACAAAATATTATAAATTTTATAAAATCTGTCGGTGTTTCTACTGCCAAAAGTCTAACTCATTGACTTCTGAGGGACTCGACTTAGACCAGGAGGAAATAAGTTTATCCTGTTTCATAGAAAGTTGGGCGGTTGCGAACAATATCACTGGTATGCAAACTGACGTCAATATGGCAAACTCAAAACGGAATGTGAACATTGGTATCGCTAGTACTATAAACTTATTTGTATTTTGTTGAACATTTTTTAAATAATTTAAGGGGGAGAGGTGGCTGAATATTCGTACATATTGAGATAATCCATTCTCATATTTTTACTTTTCTTTCCAACACAGTAATAGAGCTGAAAGCGTGATAAATATACTAGAAGTACATCAGAAGCTGAAACTTGGTAAATACTTCAGGAGTAAGGTCTTCAGTTTTAATTTTTTTCTTGAATTATTTTTGCTCGAATTCAAGAAAGAAAATTTATAAATATTCTATAATTCCGATTTTCATTAATATTTCTCAAATATTCAAAATAAAAGTTCACATTTATTTTCGAACCTGTCCTACACTTCCAATATTACAGACAGATATTTATTTATCAATGCAATTCATGTCTCAAGTTTAGGTCATCGAATCATGACATGCGGTACAAAAACAATGTAGTTGTTCAGTAAATAACACTAACAGGAGGAACATTTTCGGTAAGACTCACTTTTCCATTAGTTCATTAAATGTGTTATATTTCAAGAGAGTTATGATAGGGGTTTGTGTTTAGCGTTGCGGGATGTGAATGGAAGAGAACTTTCAACCAAGGCAACTTAGGCAACTAAGGCTTTAGTAATATTATTCATGGGGAGTTATTGTTCTCCAGAGTGCTGCAAGTTTTAAAACGAGTGAAATAAATATTTTTTTAGATTCTTCATATTCATTTTTGCACATTTTGAGAAAAAGACACTATTTTTTTGTTTTACGAATCGGCCATTATAGGCCCAGACGAATCGAGCAAACCAGTGGGGCTCAAACTTGGTTATCAGGGTAAGCGCATTTGTATAGAATCAGCATTTCACTGCTGAATACATTTTTCTCCCCCAGAGTTGGTAGCCCTGGGCATTGTGATGAAATAATAAAGGATGAATCGACGATACAAACATACCGTCATACACAAACATACCCATGCTTATATCGGGACTTGAACCCACGAACCTTTGCTCGGAGACTACTACTGCACTAGCGCCGCCTTAGCATTATTATTATTATTATTATTATTATTATTATTATTATTATTATTATTATTATTAATTGAGATTAGGTGCTACAAGAAAAGTTCTTACGTTCACAACAAGCGTTTAACATTAACTGAAAGTTTAACTATTTGTTTAAATGTTTATGCAGGACAAACACTTATTACCATGGTAATTGATATATTTTTCTTCGTAAAATTCACAACAAGTTAATTTCAAATTCAAAGAGTTCAAGGTGGCAATACATTTTGTCAGATATATTTTTCAAATATTCAAATGAGATTATGTATTCTAAATAATACGCATTTTTATTGGAAAGTAAAATAATGTCACTATTCAATCTAATAGTAGCTAATTGGCATTCTTTCAAAATATGCAAACGTGAAGACCATTTAAATAAAAGTATTTTATTTAAAACGAATTCAAATGTATCGAATCCGAAGCGGCTCCGCGTAACTGAATTACGGTGGACGTAATTACTTCGCTATCGTCGTCCGGAGCCTTGGAGTCTTTTACTTCCCTTTTATCGGTTCAACCCGCTGGGGTTGGGGACTGTAGTCGCCCAGATGAAGTTTTCGGTCCGTTATCAAAGTTAGAACAGCGTTTCATTTTTGGCGACAGAACTCGTCTGCCTTCTGCCTTTTGCCGCGCATTAAAGAAGACGGAGGAGGCGCTCGAGGGATTTTTATTCTCAAGAACATCGCTCGACTCGCTGGGGAGTAAGCGGTTCCTGTCGCGGCCTCCGCCCTCGCCCCCTCACCCGCCCATTCGGCCGCACAGAAGCCAGAGACGATGCGAAAGCAGCGAGAAGCGACTGAACAACGCTTCAAACAAATGAGTGACGTGAGGCGCGTTCCCACGAAATCAACCTCGGAAAGTGCATCATAAGCATTGCACAGCTTCTCAGAGAATAAAAATGGATCTTATTTAATATTATATTCTCAAAGTTTCAAAAAAAATCTATGATATACTACCAGAATTCCCAGCTACAACAATGTACCACACAAAATCCACTCACGCTACCCTCTCCTCTCTCTGTCTCTTCTCGTATACAGAGACATGAGTCAGAAACGCAAAATAAGAAATAAAATTTCAAAAAAAATCGGAAAACGCAACAATTATTTGTAGTTATAATGTCTAAAATCATATACTGTGAAAGCTGTCTTACGCATAAATCAATGGTTCCGGCAACAGTTGACCGTAAATAATGGTGGCCGCTTCATGATATGATGTAAAGTGTGTTTTCTGTAACACTTTTAATTGTCAACCATTAAAAAATAGAATTTCAACAAGTGTCTTATTCTTATATCAAATCTCATTATTGACAGGTCACTATTTCTTGAAAGCGCTTTATTTCCTCACCTAGTTGAAAAAGCAAACTAGACTTGAAGATGTAATTCACCTTCCGAAAAAATGTCACAGCAGAGCCGTATTCCGAAGGAGGTAGGGACTAACTTTCAGGTCCACTCGTACACGCGACATGATCCTTGACAGCCACACATAGAAGAGACGCAAGAACTAGCAAACCACTGGAATGGTAAAACATGGGCGTAACAAATGCACTGCTCTTGCATTTAGAGACTTTTATTAAAATAATATGTTCTTCCCTGGAACATTAATCCTTGTACAAGATAAGAGACTCTACATGTAACTCATATAAAATGAGAATGCGTTACTTTGCTGGAAGATATTCAATTAAATGCCACTGCCACAGTATAAGTAAACAATAGAAGCTGTACGTTTTTGTATTGTTGCCATTTACACGTATTAAGTATTTTTAAAAGTTATAGTGCCCGTTAAGATATTTGTTGCTCTTGAGACGTATTGCAACCATATATCAGTTTACTGCTATATACCTATAACTGGGACACCACTGAAGCAGGTCAGGAAGCTCCTCACAATCCGTATATACAGATATTTTAATAAAATTGTATGTAAGTTTGGTCTTCTTGGCTTGGCTTCTACAGTAAACACGTTAATCATTCTGAATCAATTGAAAAATATTATTGTATTTTATTTGAATACTGGTGGACCCGGCAATGCCTCGCGATTGCAATATAATACACTTCACACGCTATTGGTTACAGGATTGTTACTCACGTTTTACGCTATTCTCTACAAAAAGACTTTAATAGTCGAATGACTTTCTCGGGAATAGTGTATGAGTTGATTCTATGTCCTGGTTTGAACATGGCTGTCAAGTATCCCATTGTTGAATCGTTCTCCCTCACTTTAGTAATTTACTGTGACACTGTCCTGGAGAAATTCGATGTACTTCTCCAAGATAATGTTCAAGAAATAATTCCCGTCAATTTTCCTCAATTGCAGGGGCAGAATATATATAAATATATAAAAAATATATATAAAGACACGGTTAATACTTGCAGGTGCCGCGGGTCGCGTAGAGCTTTTGTCCAGGGGCACATTGAGTCTGCTTAAACGTATAAAATCACCATCAACAACCCTCACATCCAGTTCCATTGCGGCAGCCGACCGAGACACATCGTGCTCCGATCGCGTGCAGTTGAAACAGTTGTTATCACATTGCACATTTAGTTTGTGAACTTAATAACGTTTACTTACGGGTATCTCTTGTCCCACGAGTTGTGAGTGTCTGAAATCAACTGTATGGTCAGCCGGGTGCAGCGGCTAACCTTCAAGGATGGAGCGTCCGGACATCAGGGCTCCTATAACCTCAACACCGTCACCTCAGGTATCTACTCACTCAAATATGAAAACTTACGCAAATGTCATGTCAACTTAAGTGTTTCCCACCAAGAACCAGGCCAAATTATCGACTCGCAAGATGGTCTCACTATTAAAGATTACATTAAACAGTTTATCCGATATTATTGACGCCAGTGAAATAAGGTTCATATCAAGAATTGCTAATAACAGAGTGGTTATCTTTCTAAGTTCTCAAACTATAGCCGAAGCCTTACGAACAACCATAAAGTTATTAAAATAAAAAACTATGAACTGAAGTTGAGACCACTTGTAACAAAGGTCAAAAGAATTATTATATCTAACGTTTGTCCCATAATCCCATATTCAGTAATAGAAAATGTACTGACCACAAAGAATATCAAATTGCCATCTAAATTTCATTGTAAAAGCTGGTATTCCAGGACAGGGTTTCTCCCATATTATGAGTTTCCTAGACAAGTGTATATTGCCCCTGAAGATTTGAGTCTTGAATTCTTGGAGACTTTAACTGCATCACTCCTTATGGGAATCGTACAAAATTGATAAAAGAGGCCGATTATTGGAAAAAGTAATTGACGATCATGACAGCATCATCCTCAACTCTGGTGATCCCACTCATATTAATATCAGTAACAAACAAGGCTTAGTGCGGTTGATCTTTCAAATAGCTTTCTCCCACAATAGCACAGGAATGTACTGAATGTTGATGGACTTCCCTTACCATAGTGATCCATTTTCCAATACTGATTGTATCCACGAACCCAAGTGGTCCATTAGTCATGAATGGCCAAACCCAATCCCCAATTATTAATGAACATTAATTCGGGATTATCAGAAAAAAATTGATGAGCACCTCAAACGAAGAATATATTTTCCAAGGACGATAATAACATTGGACCAGATAGTTGTAGAATCATTTCTGTAACTATCATATCCAATTCTCCTAACTCAATGGACACTAATCGCACCCATGGGCCGTTTAAGTTCAAAACGCGGTCCCCTGGTGGAACTCTTGAATGGCAAAGTCCGCTATTACAAACGCTCAAAAAAGCATGTTAACCGGTATCTAAAAAAAGAAGAGATAATGATAGCCGAATCAACTATAAGAGAACTAGAGCTTATTGCCCGCAGCAGAACTGTAAAATAAACAAAGCTAGATCAAATGGACTGAATATATCTCCTCTAAACTGCCAATCGAATCTCAACAGAGAGCTGGAAAAAAATCACAATCCATACGCCATGTATATGAAGGGACTTAATAGTACTATACATTTCTGCGTTGCAATGACCCAGAAATTAGAGACCCCCAAATTATTGATTGAGGAATTTGTCCGAAACTTTCATGAAAAAATTCCAGGCACTTCCAATTACCATACGGAATTTCATCACTTAAAAGAAAAAAGCTGAAAGTGAACAAATATGACACCTATTGATGACAGGCATCTATGAAATGACATGATTCTCCAATTTTCATGCACCGAACTACGACAGTTTTAAAAAAACATCAACAACTCAGCTCCTGGCCCAGACAAAATTCCAAACTCCTAATTAAAAAAATCTTTCCCAAAAAGATGGTATTAATATTTTATTAAAAAATAGTAACCATATATGGCTAAATTAATGCTTTTCCCATGAACTCTGGAGACTGCCACAGTCATTCGATTCCCAACTGCAAGGACCAGTTCAAATAGCTATGATTACCGACCAATCTCACTGACCTGCAACCTATGCAAAAGTAGTTAGAAAAAACAATCGTTAACAAAAGAATAAGGTGGTTCCTTGAATCTCGACATTTAATAAAAGATAAACCAATTTGGATTCAGAATGGACACTCCACCACCTCACATTCGTTATCAGCACGACACGATAATCCAAGAAGCCTTTCTTCAAGGACAGCATGTTATCTTAGTAAATCTAGACATCGAAAAAGCATACGATATGTATGGGACACACCGCATAGTGCTAATTACTTAGTATGGTATCAAGGGTTAGGGTGTATTGGTATGTTTAAGTTCCTTACCAACTTTATTAGCACAACAGATATATTCAAGTACGTATAGCGTAATAAATTTATCAACAATTAAGAAACTTAATAATGGCTACCGCAAGGATCAGTGCTCAGTGTTGACTCTATTTTTAATCCCTAAATGATGCTGATGATATTGTAAGCCCAGTTGTCGTGCGGAAATACGCCGATGATATGGTGTTACTATGCAAAGGAAGGAACTTCGATCAACCAATGAATTAATGCAAACTGCTGTAAACTGTATTTACAAATGGTCAATGAAAAACCGTTTCAAATTTCTCGACTGAAAAATCTGAATGTATGATTTTTCTAAAAAATAAGCCCGTCCACCCGAAAACTATTCCTGGGCAACAAAGCCATTAAGACTGTCACACATTACAAAAATCTTGGGACTTATATTTGACCAAAGGCCACATGGCAAGAACATGTCTCTAAAAACATACGCAGAATGCAAAAATCGGACTTAACATCCTGAAGTGTCTAAATCACAACAACTGGGGATCAGACAAAAATACCCTACTACTTACATATTAAAGCCTTAATAAGAAGTAAGATAGATTAGCGATCTATTGTATATAATTCAGCGTGAACTCACCTCACAAACTGGACACACTGCACGATTGCGGACTCAGAATAAGCACTTGTTGCTTTCACACACTCCAATTGGTAGTATTCTCATCGAAGCGGCTGAAACTAACCTCACATTTCGAAGACAAACCCTGTCAATCAAATACGCAATTAAGCCAAAACATCCTTAAATAAGATAATACGTAATGATGTATCTCCTGGAACTATAGAAGTGGGAAATCCACAGTGTTCTCACCCTTTCTATAATAAAGTAGCTTACGCTATTCAGCTCCCTCAACATTTCGAGGCTTCCCTATCGAAAGTCAAAAGATCCCCGCTGTACATCCCTGGACCGTCAACATCATTGAAGTCGATAAATCCCTGGTTGAAGTTCAAGCAGAACAACCTTGACTTAGACGAATGGAAACTCAAATACTGCGAAGCGTATGATAAATACAAATATAAACTACAATATCTTCATTGGCGGACCGCAAATAATACATCATTTTCTGAGGCCATTGTGAGGATCCCAAATCTTTGGTGAAATTCCGTTGAACATGTTTTCCTGACTAGCAATGTTGGTCAGCAAAGCTCACATTGCTAGTCAGGAAAACATGTTCAACCACGCATTCTGGAAGCGCTAAAAAGATAAACCCATAACAGTACCGATGCCACTATCATCACTAATAAAATTCCTAAAGATATCTTCAAAATATATGATGAAACACAATCCAAAACGACAGCTCGAATTAAAAGAACTCCTTCATTTGATTAAACTTCAAGGTAATTTTACTTCAAGTAATTTTTCTTCTTTTACCTAATCAGCTGTATCCAATTATTATGACCGAAATACATAACAATGAAACTAACACAAAGATAATAATTGATCTCCAAGGAAACAATGAAGACCTAAACCCTGGATACACCAAGCAAGATGTCATAAGATTCGTACATAGGAAGATGCTCCAGCAATGGGAACCGATAAGGCGATGTCATAAGTCTAGTAATACCCATAAATCAATCGATTTATCCCTATCACTACAATCGGAGAACTTGCTGGAGAATACCTCAACCACCATTATGTGATATGTGCCAAGTAATACTAGTCAATCGAACATATTGTTATGTCCTGTCGTAAATATGATCACATTAGAACTATGTATTTTAATCCAAATGAATGGAAAAAATCTGTACTCAGTTCCTTCAGAACCAGATTGTGAAATTTTCAAAAACACAAATGTCTGCTTGAAATATAACGTTATGGTAAGCCGCCCGTATCTCTAGAGTTTATGTGTTATGATCCTACCCCGATGATATTGTATGATTGTGTTACAAGTATGTAAGATAACAGTATGTTTAACTTTATATGTTATTATTGATATTATTTATTATGTTATAATTATGTTAATGTAATGTTGTGTAACCCTCGAAAAGATGTTATGTCCATGCCCTGATTGTTCTGTATGATGATGATATGTTAAGATAAGTAATATGTGATACTGTATTATGTTATGACCAATACATTCTGATACTTTTGTTTATGTAATGACAGATGAAGGTCATAAGTGTCTGTAAACACCTGTAATTAAAAATGTTGTCGCTAATAACCTTAGTCGTTGATGCGACAAAAAATAAACAGAAAAAAACCCCTCACGTTTTGCGACGGATATACGCAAATTCCCATTGCACTATTACATTCTTCACGTAAGTGCAAACAATAAGTTGACAAAGTTTTATTGCAATCGTATGAACGGTATGGCAGTGCATAAAATAATAACAAATAAACAAACATTGATTTTTGTTTATTAGATTTTCCTTATTCACTAAATGTTGGTAGTACGCAACCACGCCCCCTGCTGCCGCCCCACCCGGTTAGCCGCCTTGCGAAAAGGGGGCGTGGCATTTGGAGCGCGTGATTCGATTGCGGTGGAGCGAGGCGAGGCGAGGCGAGGGAGCCACTGGCGTGGCGTTCACAAGGGCGATTGGGTGGCGATCGGTGGCACAATACTTGTAGAGTGAAGGAGAATGAATGAAGTAAATATAGAAGGAAATGTTTTTTACGCGAAGGTTGGGAAATCAGGACGGAGAGGGAACTCTGGTAAGTAGTGTGGAGGAAGTATGTGGGGATGGGGGTGTAGGGATGTAGATTAGAGAAGAAAGCGTAATACTGTGTGGAGGAGAAAGTTTTGAGGGAGGAAAAACGTCGTCAGAATATTTCACTAACTGCATACAGAGCTAGCAAAAGGCTACTACAACGCATTTCAGGATTTAAGTGAGATGAGCAGAAATTCCTGCGCATCAGAATACCAAAAAATATTTAAAAATAAATATTTTATTGCTGTCTGTTTGCGAGGAATTTATATTATCTAGATAGATTTTAAATTTGTTTAATGTGTAACTTTATTTTAACTGATTTTATGTTCACGAAATTTAACTGATTTCATTGTTTTATACGTGGGAAAAAATATAAATAAACAGTAAAACGTCATGTGTCATGTAGGGTACAATGACAAAGAGCAAAGTAACACATTTGCTGAATTTGCCAAGTAAAACATCCAAATTAATTTACGTATATTAAAAATAAAATTCCAGACGATTTCGTTATAATTGCAAACGAAGACGTAGTAAAGTATATTTTGAGGTGCTGATTTGCTTTACACAGTGTTAAGTTGCACTACCATGCGGCGTCATCTCCCCTACTGCGTAAGAAATGACAGCAATAGCGCGTTAAAACTGTCCTTGGTTCAGATTCATATCTTTTCATTTCCTCGCTGAAGTGTCATCTCAGCGCCATCATTCATAACACCTTTTTTCTATAGTTATTCTGTCAACTCCTTTTCATAACCCCTTTTCTACAACTCATTTTACGGATTATTGCAACATTTCACTATATCATGCAGACTGACTCCAAAACACATGCAATTCTATCCACTATCCACTAGAGATACCCGCATACTCTACCACTACTTAGTGCTTCCACGATTTATCTAAAAGAAAATATCACAGTCGTCCAGATGGCCCAAATTGTTCAGGAAGTAGAGCCATACCGATCACAGACTGAAGGATCGCGGGTTCGAGTCCTGCCTCGGGCACGGTTTCACCCCTATCATCACCATATCATGTCATCTTCACAGTTTCCATAACCTTCGAAAGTGGTCGCTAATGACCAACATGTTGCTGTTAAATGACAAAAAAAACCATTAACCGAATCTAACCGTTAAAACACGTTTTAACGTGTTTTCCGAGGCGTCTGTCAGCAAGCACTATGCAGCGCAGACTCGCCTCCTCACAGCTCTTGTTACGCAGGATGCGTCGTTGACTTCGCTTCCAGATGAAGCGAGAAGCGGCACCTAGGCGCCGAACGCACTGACACCTTGTGCTCAAGGGAAGCGTCGCGGCGGAAGAAGTGAGAAGGTGAGACGGCGATGCAAGACTGGGGGCGCGACTGAACAGCGCGGAGGTTGAGTGACTACGTAGGTACTGGTGGAGCAAACGAAGTTAGGGGAAGTAACAAACGGATATCACAGGAAGAAAGGTGGAGGAGATAAAGCTAAAGTGACAATTTACGAAAGAAAATTTACGAAGGTGAAGGAGAACATATTGAAATCGAAATAACCTGTAGTGTCCCACAAGGTTCCAAAGTTTGTCCTTTTTTATGGAATATTATGTACGACAGTCTACTGGGCATAAAACTCTCGCAAAATGTCCCAATACTTATCATCGCAGACGATTCAATAATAGTGACAACGGCGGAAACACCGGCCCTACTAGAGATCATCACGAACGACACTCTGAGAAGGGTGATGAGGTGGCTAAAGGTTCAAATGGCAGGAAGTCGTACCCCATAAAACGAAAGCATTACTCATCACGGACAGACGATCCTACCCCAAGCCTACATTCCTAATAGGCAAGGAAAAAAATACATCGCAAAAGCTTTCGCTACTTAGGAATGGAAATTGACAGGAAGCTAAATTGTGGACCACACGTTACCAAGATGACGGAAAAAGCACTAGGTATAACAGCATCGCTTTCAAGATTGATGCAGAACAACAAAATCCCTAGTGACAAGAAGAAGCGGCTTCTTATGAGTGTGATGCACTCAAAAATGCTATATGCAGCTCCGATCTGGGTTGAATCCCTTCAAACATAATCTGAGAAGGGCTGTCCAGGGTACACCTCTACACATAACATCGGCACTGGGACAGAGAGGAGACCGGCAGATGGACTCATCCCGAAAATAACCAAATGGATAATCCGCAAACATGGGTCTGTGGCATACTATTTAACCCAGGCATTCACAGGGCAGGGATGTTTTTACAGCGTACCTTAAGAGATTCAGAAAGACAGAAGACACGATATGCTTCTACTGCAGCCGTGAAGTAGACGACGTCGAACACACGCTGTTCCACAGCCGGAGTTGGGACACTCTAAGGCATCGCATGATTTGGTAAATTGGGTGTAATATCTCACCAGAAAATATGGTTACACTAATGGTCTATAACAAGGAGGAGTGAACATCAAAAGAAAATATATCACCACCAGTCTCTAAAAGACGTAAGAAGACGAAAGAAACCAGCCATAGTTGAATCTGAATAGTACCTCGAAGTACTACAGCTGGCACCAACATGAAGAAATGCATAATTGCGATTCCAGAATGGATAACGACATGAACATAAAGGGTTTGTGGTTTTATTGAGTAAAAATCTCACACTGTTGAGGAGTGCGAGCTCCTCTTCGTCTTATTGAAGTTTTCCACAGTTCCCCTCGTAAAAAGAAAAGATAGATAGATTGATTGATAGATTCATTTATAGATTGATTGATAGATTATTAGATTTATTATTTCTGCAGGTAGGTTTATACATCCTGGTGGCAGAACACTACAATTTACATACTACAATTAGGAATAATAATACAATGTAATTTTAAATTATTTTAAGACAATAATAATGTGGTAACAATAAAGTCAATAATAAAAATAATAGCACAAAGTCTACAATTTATGGCGGTTTGCACAGATATTTTAACTAGTAAATGCACGTTTTAAATACACTGCACTCCACTTCACTTCACTACACTTGCACTTAACATCCCTTTATACTTTTTATTGCACTACACTTCACAACACGTCACGACACTCCAGTTTAACTACTACTGTAAAAAAATTATATATTTAATAAAGCTATGCATTTAACTGTAGATATTGCCATAATAATAATAATAATAACTATTTTAATAAGCTAAACTTACTAATTAATAAAGTTTAAAAATATAATTAGATAATATACTTTTAAATATTTGTATACCTTGAGGAAAGAGTTCCATGGCTGTCGCAGGCAACTTATTTCAGTCCGTTATTGTTCTGTTAATGAAGGAAAATTTTCCAACATCTGGTCTCTGTGTCCTAAACTGAATTTTGTGCTTGTGATCCACTACACTAAAGTAAGCGGGTCTATCGAGTTGGATATCTTTCTAAGCTGAATAAGGGGAATACGCTTTGTACAGGGCACAGAGTCTTGCCTTAGCTTTCCTGATTTCAAGAGACTCCCATTCTACTTTCTTCCTGTCGCTTCAGAAAGTAAGTTCATAGGTTCTTCTCTGTACTATATTCAAATATTCCTTTTGTGAATTTCTATAAGGGTATCAAGAAATAAGGAAAAGAAGAAACCTTTGAAACGCGAACCACGAGATGATGTTGGAACTAATCAGATAATCTATAATGATGGAAGTAGCAAGAGAGAGAACTATAGGTCTAATAGGTGCAGTATATGAAGGCAACGGCAGAATTATATAACTATAAATAGAAGAACAGAAGCTCCTCCTTAGAAGGGACAACCTTCTTAACTC
This sequence comes from Gryllus bimaculatus, assembly GCA_017312745.1. Taxonomy (NCBI): domain Eukaryota; kingdom Metazoa; phylum Arthropoda; class Insecta; order Orthoptera; family Gryllidae; genus Gryllus; species Gryllus bimaculatus. Next base: position 1,209,885 of record BOPP01000099.1, read on the forward strand.
ATAAAGAGTGTTCTACGATTCTAAGCCTACTAAATAACAGTAGAGAAATTATTCAAGTATGCGATAGACTAAAGAGGCAGTGACGGTTACTAAAATATTTACGAGATTACGGAGATAGGAACAAAATAGCAACGAAGCTGCAAGTATGGCTTGTGAACTCACGTTAACGCTAAATGAATCCTTATAAGCTGTCAGGAAGCTAGATGAGACGGTAACCACGGGGGCAATGAAGAGGACAAAGTTGACACAGAAAAGATAATGCGTAAGCGTTGATCGATAGATGGAGTCAAGGCGACAACAGAGATGCAAAACAGCTGCCTGTTCAAAAAAGATCCCCGAAAGGCGTCGGGAGAGACCGCAAAACCCGCTGAGATGCTGGCGGCGGGAGCGAGATCGAGAGCGGTTTCGGGGCGTCGATTGGTGGCTGGCGATGACGGCGGCGTCAGCAGGGTGCGTCGCAGGAGAAATCGCAACGACGCGGCGGCGGCGGTGGATGCAGGGGTGGGNNNNGCGGGGCAGAAGGCGCTTGCGCTGCGCGGTGGCAAAGTGGCGTCGAAGGGCGCGCCCACAGCGGGCGGCGGCGCAGGGGTGGCGCGCACCTTCGACAGCCTTTCGCAGCGTCGTCGGCGAAATAAATTCGAAGGTAGAAAAGGTCTATATTTAATAAGAATTTTGAAATTATTAGCAATATGCGATAGACTAAAGAGGCTTATTATTTAATAATATTTTTAACACATTATTAACATATGATTATATTTTTAATTTTTTAAAATTATTTAATAATAATAATTTATTTAACTGTTATTTAATAAAAAGAAAATGTGTGATAAAATTGAGAGAGAGGCATTATATTGGAACACACAAGGACAAAGTCGGCCGAGAACAACATGCAGGATTGTGGAAGTAGAGATCCGGTATGAAGTGGAAACAAATCATGCCTATAGAAGAAAACCGAGTAAGATACGAGATGCTTTGCTGTGGCCCCACTATCTGAAAATTACTAAAAGAAGAAGAGGAATTCGATAAAAATATTCCTACTACTCGATCAAAATCTTAATCATTCGATAAAAATCGTAACTGTCCCATACAAAAACATTAACTGTTCCATTAAAAAAACTGTTCCACACAAACTCTTAACTGTTTCAAACAAAATATCTGTTTCATGCAAAATTAAAGTGTTCAATACAAAATGTAAACTATTTGATTCGAAATGTTAACTATTCGATACAAAATCTTAACTATCCGATACAAATCTTATTTATCTGATACATAATCTTAACTATTTGATATAAAATCTTAACGATTCGACACAAAATCGAATATAAATTCGATAAAAATCGAATACAAATTAGATACAAATTTTGAAGTCGTAAATATGCATTTAATGTGGTTAATATTCGATTAAAGTGATAAATATACGATTAAAGCCTTAAAAATTCAATTAAAGTCTTAAATATTAAATATCAAATTAAGTCTTAAATATTCGATTTATATCTTAGATATTCAATAAAAATTCTAACTATTCCTTCCAAATCGTCCGTTTGATTTGCAAACTCGCAAGTACTCGAAAATACTCTTACCATTCGATAAACTCTAATCAATATAATTCATCTGTTATATAGTATGGATCTATTCCATACATTACAACTATACTACACAATTCATCTATTCAATAGAATCTTAGTGTTATTTTTTGTATTACTTTTTAAAGTGATAATGCTTTATTATAAATGCTGAAGAGTGAATTGATGCTGCCTTGACATATTAACAAAGTTTCTCTTTCAGACGCCGTGTAATCTTACAGTTTTTTTATGCCCTATAACATAAATAACGAAAGACATTACTTAATAAACTTCAATCAGATAGTAATCTTTAATGTATTTTTATGCAATATGATTTTTCTTTATTCTTCTTATTTAATAACAGTACCGCAGTGTTGTTTCATCCGTCTTCTCCCTTCTATGGGTTTCGTATAATTCCATGTTATGATGCATTGATTCTTACACTAACCCATAAAACGTTTATCACTGTCGTGGCCCCAATCCACTAAACGATTTTTCATGTCTCAGTTCAGTGACTTTATTGAATACTACTCTTTAAACGCCTTAACCTTTGATTGATCACAAAATGATTCGTAAAACGAGGTTGCTACATCTTCGATATTTATTTTGACATGACGAATCGTACGACCAGCTTAAATTTCAGCATCAAACGTTTATATATCTGGGAAAGATCTTTTTCATTGACCAATTTTTATGGCTTTTATCTGTGGAGTATGATGTAGAGAAGCAATATTCATGCATGGACGACTGTGCGTCGTTTATTTCTCTTTACTGTTAGTCTTTTATCATTTGTCAATTTAGCACGGTCGAGCAAGCAAATATGTTTGAATCACTGGACAGTCGTTCTCACTTGTTTTGTAATTCTGGAACTTCTTTACAGTGTTGTAAAATACGTTGCTATTCTGTTAAATGAATTTTAAAACCAGAGCAAAATCTATAGGTCAAAAATATATGAATGGGCTATTGACCCCAGCTAATAGAACTACATTCAATTATTTCGTAGACCACTTCTTAAGTGAAGTTCAGTGTGCTTGTCGCCACACACAAATCGGTCAAATTGTTTTCTTTGTACAGACGAATGCAGTTCCTGTTGTTGTGTATTATTGAATAAATTTCATCAATTTATTAATTTCCATAAATGAAAACATTCTAAAGAGTAACAAAGGTCTGTTAAAATGAATACAACTATTTAGTTAATTATAATTATTGTATAAATACCTGTAGAGAATAAACATTTTTGGGTATCTTAAGAAGGATCCTAACTGCACAAAAATAATTGTATTAGTAACCATTCTTGTGGAATATTGAAAGCATATAAGTTCGATTGAAATCTGCATCATATTGACGTCAATGAGGGGAGAAGGGAAGTCGTCATAACGTTACGCACGATAAGTGATGTTTCATGTTCAATACTTCATACCATACCATATGTGTGTAGTCCGCCCATCCCGACTGAGAAGAGTTACAAGTGTTAAGATTAAGATTAAGATTGCTGATCTCTGCTAGGCGGCTATAATTTCGTAACGAATGGAGATAACTCGGAGTCTGCAGATAGTCTTGCCACCCCTGGAGGATTCCTTGGAGAGTGAACCGAAGCAGAGGTTGCGGGCGGGCGGTTGGGGGGGGGGGGCATCGGAGATCTGGCGCTGACGCGGCGCAGACTCCACTCCGCCGAGAGCCCCGTTCTCTGCCCTGACTCCTCTCTTCATTCCAAGCCCCTTCCCCCCCCTTTTGAAACAATCAGTTCCCCCCAGGCTTCTGCTCCATCTTTCGCTCTCCGCCCTCTCATTTTGCCCTCCCATACTACTCCACTTGTTCCCCGTCTCTTAATCCACGCCACTTGTTCTGTGCCAATAGCTTTCCGCCATTGGCTGTCCCCACTTTCTATCCACTATTTGTTCCGCATCACTTATCTCACACTCCCTTATCTCTGCCCATTATTTCTCCCTTTGCTCTCTACTCCGATTCTGCCCCTTCTCCCGCAGGAGAGAAGTTTTCTCCGTGTTATGTGTATTGCACCCGACACACTAACGTTCCAGGGTCTAACGCTCCAGAGAGGAACATTGTAATTCGTGCATTTCCAACTCCCTTGTTGGAACTATTGCTGTTCTGGCGAATTTTAGGTCATGTGTTTTTCGTATTCTGACGTCTCTCATTGACTTAATTTTTTTCATCTTTTATACGTAAAAATCTCGTTTCGCCGGTTGACACTGGAGACTCATCTTATTATGTATGAAAAGCTAAAGCCAGTTTGCTTGATTCATGAGTTACGTACGGGTATTTTTACTCTGAGATTGTGATGAAGAAAATCTGGGAAGCTTCAACAACGTAAACGATCGTTTCATCCCTTTGTTCCCCAACTGTCACTGCCGTTCATTCAGCCATTACATCTAGCCCTATTTGAGACATGTCCAACATGCTATTTTCGAGGCCGAAATTCAATCGACTTATTTTGTTTATATTGAAAACAACGGCAATGTTTGAAAATATATTTTTTCCAAATTTTTATTACTTTTCTTGTACAATTGTCCTCATATTGACTCATATTTGTCTCATTTTTCTCCCCCACATGTGACATATTGCTAGTGGGGCGTGAGTGTGACATATGACATTTTATTGCCAACTGAACGCTACTTCAAATCCGTGGACGTTGAACCGTATACATTACTTAATTATAAAGTATCGGCCGAGATAATTCTTGCCCAAAAGAGTATTATTCACATTTGTATTTTCTGCATGATATAGTCCTTGGAATTACCATGATAGAGTCTCGATTTAGACCAAACTATTAGATCTTTTTAATTTTACAAGATTTTCATATTTGCAGCTGTGTTTCATTAAAATACTTTTCATGTAATAGAATTGCATATTATAACTACTCCTCTTAATTTCGGAGAAGATTTCAGATGTTCCTCTAAATTATCCTATCGCAAAGTAATTGTTTTATCATTATTATTATTATTATTATTATTATTATTATTATTATTATTATTATTATTATATTTCTTGTTCATTGAAACTACAAATGCATATTTTTGTACTTCCATTTCTATTTCTATAAATTATTTTCATTATTCCACTTTTCATTTTGAAATTGCACTGGATGCTAAAATATGTGTTACTTTGTTCTTTGGTCTCTCTGACTGTGTTTAACTTTTTGCGTTTGGAGAATATTGAAACCAACAATGGTCTGCCTCGCGCCAGTTCTTCTTCTCGTTTCCTCGCAGCGAAGGTCGTCATCGCAACATGCGACCTGTCACAGAGATGGGATCGCACTCCGTTGACTGATAGCTTAACCACGTTGCTAACAAGCATTGTCTCCTACATTGTTTCTGCTGCACTGGAGGCATCCAGGAATGGAGGCTTCTTGGAAATGTCTGTTTTATCATGCACCTAATTTACATTGCCGTTGTTTTCGGTTTGACTTTCTTTGTTCCTCGTGTGAATACATGACTTTTGCATTCTCTGTTTATTTAATGTACCTAATTTAAATTATATTACCTGTACTCCATCTGCTTATTTACATTATGTTTTAATTTTATTTTTGCTGGGCCAGTAAAGCAGCAGATGTGTGCGATACTTTGATAAGCTATTGATTTTACATTATTGCAAACTAAATTGTTTTCGTAATCCGCTTCATCCATGTTGATAAAATAAGCGATATTAATACATAAAAATATTACAAAGATAAATTTTACAACTATTATTGTTATTATTATCGATGGCTTTCGTGTTATTTTACGTTACCAAAAACATAAAATATATTTTTATATTTAATTATTACAGTTAAATGTTATAGTATTTATGTAGTTCTCCATTAAATCATAAAAGAACATTGGAACCTACAAGGTAGGTTTTCAAAATATCTCTGGATCAATTTTTGATTTTTTCAATGAAATAAGTATATTAATAAAAGATAAGTAAAACGAGTTATACCTTAATGTTTATCTTCAGATACAATTGCTACTGTACTATTAGTTAAAAACAAAATTGAAACATTTATAATGTATGGCAAGCTAAGGGTTGTGGTATGTGTGAAGTTGAAATTGTATTTAAAGAGTGTGATACCAAATATTCAACTCTAAGAGTGAAGATTCTCTCGTCTATTCGCAAAAATGTTGTTGTTTTTTTAAATCAATTACTTTGAAATCAACCATGACACTTGAATGATGAGTAATTCAAGTATACTCTCATCTATTGTCAATTGTGAGGTCAATATTGACTAAATACTCGTTCTCATTGAATTCACACGAGTGATTATTGACTCGTATATTAGCTTTCCCTCATAGAACCCTTCTCGAATTAATATCTCGCAAGGCCACACGATATTTTAAACAGCTTAATATCAATTTGGCCTACATTTCGAAAGTAATTTCTAAAGTACTCTAATGCATGCGACCCTTAACCCAAATACCACTGTGTCAAATCCGCTTCTTTGATCGCCAATCCCTTCATCCAGCAGCTCATTCTTTCACAAGCGCACTCCACTAATTGATGAGGGTTTCGTTCCTCGAAAGAGCATTCGTTTGTTCGACTGCCGCGCGCTCTCGGACAACAATCGGATCGCTCTTCGCCGCTGATCAAATGAATAAATCGCCAAAATTGCTCTTCGGCTGCAGAGTGACTCCGTTTTATATAACTCCGAGGGTGGAGTTACTTTATAATGAAGCTCCTGGGAAGGGGAATTCGTTGAAATCTGCTCCCTCAGACGGAAGACAGAGGAATTTCGAGATGTGCTCTGAGAAGGTGCCATTCGATCAAATCTCTTTATTAAAGGGAGCAGATCAAACAATTCCATTCACTTCGTGTTTAACGAAAGGAATCATTTTATCTCTTCGTCCTGTAGCCAATAAATATTTCAATCCCACCCTAATCGTGTTCTTTAATCACAAAATTATTTTAAAACATCTTTTAACATTTATCTTAATATTTATTTTCTTACTCATCATCTATGAAGCAATGGAACAATGAAGACACCTGATACTAACAGTAAATTATGAAAAAAACATATTTGAATTATTTATTCTGATGAGAAATAATCTGGATTGGAAAATGAAAATTGTATATTCTATATTAATGAAAGGTAACAGTGCTTCAGAGTTTTAGAAAGTGATAAAACTATAAAGCTGTGGCCATTATAAGAAAACAACATGCTTGTCCTCTCTCAAATACAAAAATTCCACGCATTCCTCAGAAACAAATGATGATGAGGAGGATTATTAAAAGAAAACGAAAGCCCAGACAGAAAAGAAGGTATGATTAACAGACGTAGTTGAAGAAGCACTAAGTGATGATGTGGAATAAGAAAACGAGTAATAAAACTATAAAGAAGAAATAAAAGGAGAGAGATACGAATCGTACAATAGAAGAGATCCGAAGGTCCTACAAACGCTCACTGCGACAACTATTTCTTCCCTGTGAACAGTTACGAAGAGCCCCTCTTGTTCCTCGATCTTAAGGTCAAGGTTACTCTTAGGAAAACTCGGTCCTATATTTATTTATTTGTACTGATGTATCCCTTGGTCCCATACCAGTTCTTGTACTATGTTAATGATGTAGGAAGTTAGTTGTCAATTACGTACACAGATCCCACATAACTAGTGCATTTGTGTGCAACCTTCTTCAGAGCTAAGAATTTCGTGCGTCAGTATTCTACGACCATAGTCATATGCATTCACTGAATTTTTCGTGCGACGCCGCGTCACAGGATGGGTTCACTTTGCTTCGACCATCTTGTCGAGATTTTCAAAAAAGGTGTACCCATGGTATTCCTATAATAGCAGATCGCGATTGATCAGTCGCATGTGAAAGTCTGGCCGCCCGATCCGGCGGCAAAGTACCTTCTTTAATGATAGTCATGACGTTGGCAACACCGTCTTTGACATGGTTTCATACGGGCTGCCGAGAATTTTTTTTGGACTAAATAAACTGGTTCTGCAGCGACGTGATGGAAAATTAGGTAAATTGATCTCACGATATATGTATAGTTATGTTCAGGTACAGCTTTTGATACGTAGTAGTTCGGTAACCTTCATCTTATCGGGAGAAGGTACTAGGCTGTAAAAAAAGTCGCGGCATGTACATACGCCACAAGCAATCGTCGATTTATGATCTCTTATCAAGTGTAACGTCATTACTTAGCAGCCATTCTTTGGAGGTGCCAGCGGCCACCAGGAATGCAGGCACGCGTAGGAGGAGCCAAAGGCGGCGCAGCAAAATTGTTCGGATTACTGCGTTGATACTGGATGTTTTGAGTGGGCTGTAGAGATGAGGTGACGGCGGAGCACAGCAGTCCCGAAACCTTTTTTATAGCCCAGGGAGAATTTATGTATGAGTTCTGGATTGACAGAAAAGAAGTTCTTGCACAACTACATTTAATAATCACTGCACTTACGCACTTGATTACATGGCACAGTTACAACTTCACAGTACATGATAGCTGGAGCACAGTACTAGTTAATTTCCTGGTGCGAGTGGTCTAGTGTAAATATTACACAGACAGCATAGGTGGAATTGTTGCAGCAAACGAATTGGATGGAGCTCTACTTTGCAAGAATAGATGCTACTTAACGCGTGCTAACCGGGAACAGCTCGAGATGAATGTCCAAATGGTATGTTGCAGATGACTTACACTACACAGACGGTACACTTGAAAATTGCCCTACCAACTGGGAACAGCCCGTGGTTGGACAGTAAAACTTTTATGTATGTTAATTCCGTACGGATACCCCAACACGGACCACACGTTTGGTTTGCGTGCTGCTTGGTTCGGAACTGAATTGGTGGTTTAACGACAGGAGCTTCGTCAAATTGCGAACGCTCGTGCACTCACGGGGAGGGAATGGCCGTGGCCCATCACAATTGCCATTGAAATTTGGCGATAGAACGTTCTGGAATGATCCGTGCGTTTCTAGCTGCGACGGGCGGAGGGGAGCAAGGCTAGCACGTGCGATTCTGGGAAAATCGTGGGCGATCCGGTGGCGTGATCTTTCGACGCAACGGTCTGACGCTGTGTCGGTTACAAAACAACTGTTCTGCCTTGCGTCGTGCCCTCAAAACGCAAGGGTGTCCATGGGTGGGCCGAGCGACCACCCTGACAGGAAAGTCGCGGGCGATCACGTGACCAACAAAAATGCATGTAGAGATGCCAGGTAGGTTGGTCGTCGCTTTCCGTTCACCTCGCGAGTGGTCGCAATGCCTAGCACGGGAGGCAGAGTGCACTCCTCGAGACTGCGTTGCACTGGGTGTCCGGGAACCGGTGCGGTAAAGCGTCAGGGTGAAGGATCTGCACTAGCCAGGTTATGGGGAGCAGTGTGCTTAGGCGTTACAGGAGATAGAATGGCGGAAATAACCCCAGAACTGTACATCGTTGTAATATATTGTAAATAAACAGATTGCAAATAGAACTTGTGTCTGTGACTTCATTTATCTACCACGACATCACACAAGCATGAATCCTCTTCGGCTGGCAATCGTCCTATAGCACAGACACGAGGTCTATCGCATCTGGCTGCCATTGCCTCTCCCGGATACAGATTATATCAAGAATGAGAGTCCTTTACTTCCTAAGTCCAATTGAAGTCACGAGGTTTGCTTTCAATGTCTAAAAAGTACAGACCCTCGCATGTTGCTACCAAATATAGCCTGACTTTGAGTTATTTCCATATTTTGGTGGCATTTCCTTTTAAATTAATATCAACTTGTCAGAACCTTGTGTCATCGTATTTATGAAAAAACCTTTTTTCCTTAACATTCCAGTGCATAAGTCCTGGCCCCTCCCGGATCCCCAAGATTTCATTATTTAATTGATAGCTTTGTTCGTTAGTCGCTGAGGCAGCAAAGCACGAAATGGCTCAATTGGCGGACGCTTGGGCTGTTCCGCCGAGCGAGCCCCGTCTGAAGCGAACAGCGCTCTCCAGGGCTCGCCCTTATTGGCGCCAGCGCGCCGGCCCTCCACCTGCCTCGTAGCCACCTCACAGTGGGCCTCATAGGCGATTTGAAAAGCCCCTTTTTTAGCTTCTAAGCAATTATTTAACTAATGTGGTTTGTCCAGTTTACTTAACATGATTAGATGTTCATAACGGATCGTAGTTTTTTCCCATAGTTTCCCTTTAGTCTCAGCGTTAATTTTAATTTTAAATGAGAATCCAAGCTTCCCTTTGTTGTAATTATCAATTATTGCAAAATATGAAGAATATAAAATTGTTCACTATTACGAGGCCACGTTCTATAATATTCACGAACAATTGTATTCTTTCTGTTACGGGCTTATTCGTATGGTAATAATTATACGTACTGCATAAATCATAATTTTTTATCGTTAAATATTTTGTTACAATCAGAAAATTACTCACAAAAAATACCGTTGAAATCTCACTGCGATATCAAAACTCGCACAAACATATTTTATATAATACACATAAAGCAAACAGTAGTTTATTTAGAGAAATTTAAAGTAAAAAGGTCCTTAATTAAGACGATTCAAGCAGTGAATGATAAATCGTTGGAATCTTTAATCTCATTCACAGAGAATACAGCATATAATCTGAAAAACATTTGTATTATATGTTTATTACGTAATGGTGATTAGATATCATAACATAACTTGTAAAATCATACCAATGACTCCACCCAGATAATTCCTTCCATATTTCTCAAGGAATATTCTCTGACCCCACATTTTTTATTAGTGAAATAATCTTTTATGAAGATCATTTCTACCATTCGATAATATCAAACAAGCAAAACCCACATATACATTTAAAAAATATATGTTCATCTGATCGCAATTGCTCTTTCAGGGGTATTAATATATACATTTATATTAAGTGTAGGTTTGACATTCGTAACTATTGTTGCCATGAGGCTACTTCTACATAATAATTGTCCAAGATACACACGCACACACACACACACACACACACACACATATATATATATATATATAAAAAATATATATATATATATATATATATATATATATATTAGATGTTATCTGTTAATAATTGGTTTTTGAGAATCATATTTCCCCGATGATTGATTGTTTGAGTGTTTCCGCGGCAGTCACCTAACAGGGTCCATTTGTCCGCGTATTTTTTTCTATTCGGGATTGGGTAGTCATCTTTAACCCATGCGGTAATAGGTAGCGAGACCATCGCCGTACCTACCGTCGGCGAACGGTGTTTCCCGCAACGAGATATCTCGCCATCAGCGGACCCGTCACAGCCGGGATAAGGTCTGAGCTCCGGACCGGTCTCCTGGTATGTGTGCTTATGTAGGGCGTGTTAGTGTGTGTGTAAGGGGAGAGGATAGGACAAGGGAGAGGTAGGAAAGATCGCGCGCGGTCCCAGTCCCGTTTGGTAGGGTACTGCTTCGGCATTCTCCTGATAGGAGAAATCATGGAAAACTACCGATTTGAGCAGCCGGCCGCTAGAATTCTCCTCCAGTCAGAGACCGAATTCGACTTAGCTAACAGTGTGTCGAAAATCCTACCACTGTCCGGACTCGAACCTAGGACCTCCCGGTCAAAGGGACATGAGATGACACCCTAAGCCGCATTGACTTGAGATGATGTCCTAAGCCATCCTTCCTGGTATATTTCCCGGCCAACACACTTCCGCGCGGTCCCACATTTGGGTCCAGTGTGTCCTACTCCCGTCCGGCAGCCGGACGGTGGCTGCCGGGCATCCGCGCGTTGGACGAAATCCGATTTGGATGGGGGCGTGGCTGCGGAGGCGGCGAGGGCGAAAGGGGTGGGCGAACCCGCGCTGTTTGACTTCAGCGCGCGCGTAATCCGGTTGAAGCGCGGTAACAAGTTGTGAGGCATTCCCTTGTCCCTCCCTCCCTCCCTTCCACCAACCGGACCGCGGCGTTTCTGGCCGGATCCTGCAGAGGCCCCCATCGCGTGCGCCGCCCGACCCTGTCGTCCCCGCGGCTCCGAGTGAGGCTGTTACGGCGAAGGTACGCGCCATCCTAATAGCTGGATAAGGCGTTTATTCGCTAGCTAGGTCGAAATCAGCTGGTGTTTTTGGTGGAAGAATTCTAGCGGTGTTTTTTAAGAATTCTGATCGGTAGTTTTTTGTAGTTTCTCCGATTAACACCAGGCGCATGCCGGTGCAGTACACTAGTAAACGGGCCACGGGCCGCGGTACGCGCGCGATGTTTCCTCCCTATTTCTTGTCCTAACCCCTTGAGCCCTTCCCCACCCTTACACTAACATACACTACACTACCATGGGGAGACCGGTTGGGAGCTCATAGCTTGTTTCGGCTGGGGCGGTGCCCCACTGGCGTGAGATATCAGGTTGGGGACAGCTCCGCTAGCCGACATGTAGGCTGGTGCTAGATCTCTCCATTCAGTGGGGAGAGATCACTGACACCTGGGAAATATGAACTTTGTACTTACCAGACTAATGACTAGCAGTTAAACCGCCCGAAAAAGCAAAATAATCAATCACTTATTTATTAGCACTTGTTTAATGACGTACGACATCGGTTGGTGTCGTATGTATGAGGGTTGAAATCTTTTCAAACTCTAAGCAGTAAGAACCGACTGTGGTAGCTCAGTAAGTATAATCTTGCAACTAAAATATCGTAGAGTAATAGGTTCTAGACTTTACGTTTTCATGACGAAATTATTAAAATAGCTACGTAACTGGATCGATTTTAACTTCTGGAGGACAATTCTGGCAGTTGACTCCTCTGATCTGTAGTTTTTCTTGGTATCTGAAATCAGCAATAAGTGAAATGGGGAGTAATATCTTAACAAACTATTTACGAACTGTACTCGATCTTACTTTCCGTAACTTTATCGCCTCCCTTCACATATACAGGCACACTTACATGTACTACTTTACAACTCTTGTTAGGAGACCAGTCGAATACTTGCCCGTAGGCTGGGGCGGAGTCTCACTGGAAGATAACCTTAAAGGAAACGTCTCCACCACCAACTCCACGAGTACAACACATGTCTCCGAACACTTACTAGACTATTGACATCCCCACAAGCAACAATCACTCGTAGGAATTTGAAAACAGAAAATCCTTAAATATATGTTCGGCTTTCAAATCGAAGTAACGCGGTCCGTCTCATCTCCCGTATTTCCAGCATTGAAAAAGACCTCAGAGATGTCTTTTAGCAAAATTTAATGGTTATTATTGTGCTTTGTCACAGAGTATTGGGTGCTTCAAAACGAGCGTAATCGTATTAATGGTGACATTGAGTTCGTCTGATCTTTGCAGAACAGTCTCGTAATATAATCTAAGGCTAAAGCTAAAACGTTTTCAAGATTTAGCGAAATATTACAGAGCAGGCGCATTTTGATATATTTAGAAAATTTATTTTTCTGTGCATCAATTTGATTTCAATGCGATCTTTTAACGATCCTTGCCCTGTCTCGCCTCAATTGATCCGCGTGTTAAACCCATTGCGTTCATACAAAACCTGACAGTGCATCTACGTAGTACGCAATAGTCCACTACCGCCGTCCATACGCCCGCCTTCCGTGATTGTCCTCGGCTGCCGGCATGTCTCCGTAATGACCGAAAGCCATCGCTATTCCCCATTGGAGCCGCCGCGAGCCCTCCGACCGGGCGCCCGCAGCTGACGATCGTCTGTCGGAACGCGAGTGGGCGCGCTGCGCCGTGATTGACGAGCGCCGGAATGCAAGAAAGGCGGAGCGGGGCGGGGCCGGGCCGACGAGGAAGGGGAGGGAAATGGAAGGGGTCGCAGGAATGTCAGGGGAAAGGGCGAGAGGAGGAGAAGTAAGGTGGGAGGTGAATGGGAGGGGGAAAGATGGGGCTGGAGAATCTACTGAAATGGATGGCGAGGAAAAATAGGGATAGGGTGACAAGAGATCGAGGAAAAGGGAGGAGAAGTGAATGGTTGGAAAGAACAGGTGGAGCAGGATGATGTAGGAGGGTAGTGGAAGTAGAGTTGGTAGATGCCTTTAGAACGAGAGGAATGGATGTCGAGGGATCAAAGAGAGTGGAGAGCGAGTCTGATGGTGGGGCTGATTGGATAGTGAGAGCGAGCATGGAGATATGATGAGAATCCGATGGTGGGGCTGATTGGAACATGGGAGTGGGCGGAGATGGAAAGAAGATAAGATTATGTCTACGGGAGAGAGAATAACCGTTAAGGAAAGAAGCGAGAAGTCGCGGAGGAGACCGATAGAAATACAGACAAGGAGGAGGAAAGAACTGGCGAACCGTAGGGACAGGGAGAAGAGGACAGAGCGATTGCCGTGAGAGAAAGGGGCGTGGGCAGTGCGGGGGCCAATTGGCTGCGGGAAGTTGATTTAGCGCCGGGCTTTATGGGAGGTCCGCGGCCCGCTGCCTGTCTTTGAGCCCCGCGCCTGCCCGAAAAATCCGTGCGTCGATCGGCTCCCCGCCCCGTTGGATCCACGTCGTTTACGTTCGCCGCCGACGAAGACGAACGGCTCGGCCGCGCCAGCACGCGAGCCGATGGGGAGATAAAACCCCCGGATTACACTTCCGTTACTCAGTCCTCGCTTTCCAGTAATTGGGGGAAATAGAAAACCTGGCCTTATTCTCGCCCTAATAGTTATTAATGATGCAAGAAACTAAATCATTTACGTAGTTTATTCAATAAAATGAAATGCTACGCACACGAGCGTAATTATCTTATGACAGTGAGGTTTTGAATGTTTTCAGTGGTTGTGTGGGGACTTGTTGAACTTTCTTTTATACTACATATTTGTATTGGTCTAAATTGACAGTGATTGGTAACTTAAGACATGGTCATTATAATTTTCGGGTTCTTTTTGTTCATTTGAGTCCAAGTTCGTAATAATTTGTCTTGATTCTTGGAACTGCAGGGAAATTTATATTTTGGTGTAATTAGAAAATAATACGCAATCAGCTTACATGTAAGATTTAAACGTAAGCGCCGATAAAAACAAAAGACTACGCTCTGAAGAAATGACCTTTTAAGTGCTTACCTGCTGTTGGAAAGTGTATGAGTTTTGACAATCTGTTTACAAATCGATGAAAGAAATGACCGTCCTTCAAGCAGACTTTTTTAATTCTCGAGAATTGATGTAAGTTGGAAGTTTTTCCTTTTTGACATCTCAAAAAGTAAATGCTCTCATGTGATTACTCTTAAAATAATAAGACATTCTATAACAATTGAATGAAAAACATTTGAGTAAAGGAATTCTGTATTCTATAATATGTCATAATTTACTGAATTAATTCGTACAATTAATTCTTATCTCGTAAGAGTTATTGTTGAAATACTTAATACATCATCGACTTTATCTATTTTCGAGTCAATTTACATAGAACGAGCCACTATTTGCTTATCACGGAGACAGAAATAGATGATTAACTCGTAATGTAACAACTTGTGAAAATTTGCGGTTTCATCAGCGTTCAATTAGTTCGAACTGATTGTTGAAGGGGAAGTATTGAAACTGTTCAGGCTTAGTTGCGTGGCGATTGGCAATGTTTCATTAAAATGCTATCAATGTTCACGCATGCATCATATTGCAGAGTACATGCATAAATAAAACAGCCAGTACATCTCTTTACATCACTAGTTACTATATGTTTTAAATGTTTGCTCTTCTTTGTTTTAGGCTTTTGATTCTTGTCATTCTTATCTTAAAACTTTTAAACTATATAATAATTAAATAATTAGAGAATACCCGAAAATTAAATTAATCCTTTGCCCTGTTTTCATATAAGATTCTGAAATTATTTCTCCCGCACACATTAATATTTTTTTAAAAAAGGGTGTTGTTAATGCTCTCTATTTTTTTAAATCTTACAAAAATACAATTTCGACATTTGTGTGTTATTGTTCCAACACTAGGTACCTAGTGCATTGCATTGCATCATTTGAAATATATACCTGAGAGGCGCCTGACTTACCGTGAGGGTATCATTATTAATATTTTATAAGGCAGCAGTACGGTAAGTGTTCGTTTAACTTCTAAGGTTTCTCCTTTCCGCCAAGAAGCAAATTGTGGGGGAGCGTTGCCGTTCCAGCCATTTGCCTCGAAGGGAGCGTCTTCGCACGAGAGGTCGGAGGCAGAGAGCGCCCCAGTGAGACCCTACGCAACGGTGCGTCGTTGTGGCAATCTGTCACTCACAATCAGCCGCTGTCGCAGCTTCGTTTCGGACAGCGCGCCTCTGGCGGTTCCATGCTCTTACCGCCTCGCTCCCGCGCCGCTCTTCTTGAGAGCCGATCTCGTGTCCCTAAGCCCGTTTCGTCTGATAACTCTTCATCCAACTCCCACTCCGATATTCTCGTCGCTATGCGCTCATCTTCGTGCCAACGTCTCTCCCGCATGGATCTGATCCACCACGCCATGATTTCAGCCGCTCCGTCTCTCTTCTACCCGAAGCAGTTCTATGTTACTTGACACTCCTCGAACCATTCAGAATTACCTGGATCCGAACGATCTTGACCTGATTCGCTGCTATTCACACCGCCTGAACATATTCTCTACGAAGAAATCCGCCCCGGATGGATTCTACACAGATTGGTACGCCTTAAGCAGGCCTCCGAGCGTAGAAATTCGACCCGACCCTACCTCACCCGACCTCACCCGACCCGACCCGACCCGGTTCTACAACCGGTCAATCGACACGACTCGAGCCGATCAGAGTTGACTCGCTATAATCCGATCCGACCAACCTCGATAATTCATTAATCTGTACTTTTCAACACCTCCCACTCTCCATTCTATTTTCTAAATCCATTCACCATGTTATAATCTATTTCTCGCGTTCTCCACATTCGAAATTTTAGCCCACTTTATTTTCCACCATGGCTATACCTCATTCTCCCCATCTGTGTTGGAGTTTCATCGTCACCGTTGCGTAATCTTCCTTTCACTCCGAAATCGTTATTTCATTTTATCATAGTACGTCTACGTAATACGAACATATCGCATACGCTAATCTTCATTCATCACGTTTCAGTACGAGGGTTTCTGACCCTTTCCCTCACATCGTTTGATTCATTCAATTATGTCTCTGAATGGCTATGGTCTTCTTGTCAACCCAACCAACATGACAACGAATGTATCTCCCACCAGCGGGGAACCGCCCCCTCCGGGATAAGCTCTTCGTTTCTGACTGGTTTCCCGGTATGTATGGTAGAGTAGTACGTGTTAGGGGCGAGGATAGGACAAGTAAGAGGAAGGTGTGATAGCACGCGGTCTGTGGCCCGTTTGTTAGGGTACTGCTCCGGCATTCACTTGGTGGTGATCGGCAAAACCACCGAAAAAACGTCTCCTTCAGAAACCAGGTGAATTTCGTCTAGCTAACAAGCTAGAAAATCGTGCCACCTTCAGGACTCGAACCTAGAACCTCCCGGTCAGTAACACAATTGACGCTCTGAGCCATCTCTCTCTGATTGTTGTGACGATGGAGAAGGACATTGCACTAAATAAAGCATGTGCAACATTGTCTTCGAGCTGGAATCCGCGCGTGAGTTGCGTGAGTAGGAGAAGGGTGGGAGGGAGGCAACGGGTGTCGCGCGTAACAGCCGGTTATTGGCCCATCCGCGAAGCGGATCGATTCCATTCCGCCAACGCCGCCGCCTCTCCAGCCGGCGCTAGAGCAGGGCTATCGATACTTCCGTCGCCCTACCACCCCGCAGCTCCGCCTCCGCCCCTCCGGTGCCTCCTTCATCCTCGCCAATTTCCAATCCCCACTGCTCATACCCTTCCATTTCCATACCATACCCATTCCACCTTCCTTCATCGCGTTGTGATCGTCGCGATCGTTTCTTCTATCTCTACTCTTCATCCGTCCCTGCCTCTTCAACCGTCCCCATAACTTTATTCGTTCCCACACTTGCTTCATCGCTGGCACTTCTTTCGACACCACTACAGTACAGTTCACCCCCCTCTTTTCTTTCGTATCCAACGCTTCCTTCACTTTCTTTGTCATCCTCACTTCCTCTAACAACATCACAACCCTATTTCACATCGCTTCAGCCTGTCTAACCCCGTCATCCGTTATTTCTTTTTCTTTCCCATACTTCATCCACCACGCACTTAACCCTCCGCCATTCATCGATCCAACAGTTTTTCATACGCACCACTCAATCGTCCGGATCTTCATCTATCCCGACATTCATCGTTTTCGCCGCTGTTTCACTCTTCCCTCGACTTCTTTCGTCGCTTCCACTCGCCATCACCTTCGAACAGGTCACGATGCCGTCCGTAGGCAGTCCACTGCTTTTTCCCTCACCCAGATCTTCCGCTTCCAACGCAGTCCGCAGTTCTCGACCAGCAGCTGGCCGGGCCGGCTGGCCGCGCCAACAGACCGGTTCCGCTCCCTCGCGCATCGCCTGCGATATCC
>BOPP01000099.1:1227811-1240980 GCA_017312745.1 Gryllus bimaculatus
ACCCCCGCCCCCACCGCCACCGGTGCCGCCCTCGCGTTCCTCGTGGCGCCGCCTCGCACGTACAGCGCCTCTTGCGCTCTCCTCAAATAAAAGAGCGAGAGTTTGGCCTGCGGATTTTTAAATACAGGGTGAGTCATTCCGCTCTGGAACATCCCTAGCACCTTCTTCATTATATAAGAAATAAATAATTCCTTTACAGTTTTGATCTCGAAGGAAGTCTTCTAAGAGTGTAATGTTCGAATTTCTTAAAGACTGAAATTTTGTATGCATTTTCCAGATTCGAAGCCCTGTTTAGACTCGGAGAGTAATTAGCAGCATTGGTGAACACTGAGTGATCTGCAATTTTGACGACCGGCTGACGGGCAGTCAGCCGGTTTAAGATGGTGCGCGATTACAGAGCTGCGCACGAAATTAGAATGTTTTAAAATGTATCATAATATCGTCGATCCATTTTTTACTTCCTTGTCGTTTTTACCTCAATAAAATACGTATAGAAGTTTTCTTCCGCTTTACTTAAAAGTATCCGCACTGTTTTGGACAACCTTTTGGATGTTGTACTTAGAAAGCAAAATGTATAATGGAAAAACTGTGATAAAACGGAATTTCAGGAGTATCGGATAGATGAGTACTTACGTTAATATTTAATAATTAAATTGGTTCAAAGAATTGTCACCCCGACAGGGGTTCGAACCCGGATCTCCTGGTATACGATCTGTTGCTCTGATGAGTGGTGACAATTATATAAGTTATTTTTTGTGATAGTTAATGACCAATGTGGGTGCGTAACACAGTGCAGAGGAGGGCGGTGATTGTTTTGGGTATTCTAACAAAAGAGCCTACTTCATGACTGGTATGAGACTAAAGAATGAACAGAATCTGAAAAGAGACCTCTACCTTATGCAACTAAGTTATGGAATATGTTTCCAAGTTCACTTATTAAAGCTAACTGAGAACAGGTCGTGGTCGGCAAAATCCAATATATACTATAGTTGTGGTAGCGCAAACAATAAATTGAGGGCGGGCTCGATTTAATGTAGGGGAACTTACTCGTTGATGATGGCGGTAACTATAATGAATGTTGACACAACAGTAATGGTTAAGGTCGAGGAGGTTATAATGGTGGTGCTTACAGCGGTGGATGTTATGTTGTTAGGAACGGTGTAGGTAGAGGTAATGATAGTGGTAGTTTGTGAAGCATGAAAGAATTTGATATAGTGGAGAAATCCGCATTGTATACTAATACGATCACTAGGAAGGGTGTGGCCTAACTATTCACCTTACACCGTTGAAAACGTGGCCCTATTATCAGTCGATCTATGAGGATTTAATGGGGAACAATACAGGATCGCGGGAGATTTTCTCGTCTGCCCAGTCCCTCATTAAATCTCCTTTCGCATTAAATCAATTCATCAATTTCAGGAAAGGCCATAAATCTTGAGTGCCAGCAACATAATAATAAATATGTGGTTAGTGATAGTCTTAATAGAAACCGCAGACGAGTCACATGAGCCGACTGCTGACGCCGAGCAGCGGCGGTATCGGTCGACGATGTTGCCGGTAGTGGCAGCGTCTGCGGCGACGCCACCAGCGGTGTAATTACGGCGCTTGTCCTGCCGGGTCGTGTCTCTGCCGCCATCGCCTCCACCACCGCCCCGCCGACGCCTCCACACCCACTCTCGCCACCTCCGCCATCATCAACGTCGCCAGTGCTACAGCACCGCTTTCACAATCGCCACCACCTTCGCTTCCACCATCGCTTCCGCCATTGCCAGCGCCTCTTCCACTGACACCACCGCCTCGATCACCACCACCACCACCACCACCACCGCAAGCACCACCATCATCATCATCACTACGAACAACAATAACAACAACAGTTCCATCCCCACCATCACCTTTTACTGCTAACAAAAATCTAGTAAAATATGTGTTCTATGTTTCAAAGAATAAATTATTGAACATGTATTCATTCAATAACTGGTGCATCAATAAAATACATTGGACAAACAAAGTAGTACATACATATGAACAAAATACGGAGGTCGCAAAGCAACAGGTTTTCTTCAGCAACCATTGGTTCACAGATATTATATAACCATCACTAACATTACCATCACTGCCACCACCAACATCAACGTAATCGATTATATAATCAACATCAACATCATCGATTATATAACCAACGTCAACATTATCGCCCACACCATCGACAATGCCGCCACCACCATTTGCACCACCACATCACCACCAACACCTCCACCATCACCACTTGCACCACCACCGCCTTCATCGCTGCTAAGGCGACGCGACGCTGGCAGCGTCTCCGCCTTGGCGGCGGGTGTCGCCACAGCGGTGGTGGCGGGGCTAAGAATCGCGCTCATTACGCCGGGCCGGGCCGGGCGGGGCGGGGCCACGCCGGAAGCGGCGAGGGCTTCCTGTCGCGCGCGCAGTTGGCGCGTCCCCGCCTCCCACGAGGGTCGCTTCCTCCGAGGCGGATTCTAAAGGCACCGCTGGGCACCGAGCGACAGGTACGCGGAAGTACGAAGGGATGCACTCATTCACACCACACCCTCATCTCCGCAAACCTCATGTTTCAGAATCTTTTCTAATTACTACAGCCCGAATTTATATGCTGTAAACTTCCCTATAATATGCCATGAATCTTTAAATTATGCAATAAATATTTAGTATAAATTTCACAAGTAAATAAATGTTTATAACTAAAACACATTGCAAAATATATTTAGAAAAAAATCAGTTGTGTTACGACGATATTGCCTCTTTGAAACATGAAGAATAGAATTATAGGTAGAAAAATATTTGCGAATTTTTTTAATTTCACTTAATTATTCATTATTGGAATTTTTTGTTCATGTTCTGTTATTTGGAATGAAAAAGAGATTTAAGAAAAAGTACATAAATTTGTTGAACATAGAATATTGTATAGTTGGCTAAAACAGCATTAAAACTTATGACAAGAAACATTTGTGAATTTGATTTGAAAAAACTGGTTTGTCTATTCCTTAAAATATTTTTATTCATTTGCCCATAAGCATACGGTGTTTCTACATGACATTAGATTTTCCTTTGGTAGGGCTTGGTAACTACAAGCGAAAACATGATGTGGTGATGCGTACGTATAAACTCTCGGTTTTCGGAAAACGATCCTGGCAGATAAGAAAACGACGGTATATCACGAGTTTATATTTCATTCGACTCCGCGTTCGACTCCCCCTCGCCTAAAATTCAACTTTATCTTTGGTTGCGCACATGTTTGGCAACAGTTTGCGGCTAAAAGAATATTCACTTCTTCATGGTGACTGGTGAGCTGTTCTAAGAACCACAATGTTAAAAAAAAAATTCACCGATTTCAAGAAAGTTGATTTTAATAAATTATTACCATTTGTCCCTTGTGTTTCGAAAAAAGTACGCTTAATATGCAGAAATATGTAGTAACCGTAACATATGGCAAAATATGCAAAATGATGCAAAGTAAAATTAGACAGAAATTCTCTGAGTAGTCAGATTCGTAAAGGTGTGTGATCGTTTTCCAAGTAACAATTACAAAAAATTGATTTGCATAGAAATCTGAACCTAAGCATAAAAGTTTCATATTTTAAAAAATCTATACAGTTCAAGGAATTATTATTGCCTTCCGGAAGATAACCCTATTGACACATTATAATACGATTGATTTTCATTGATCAATGGAAGTTAATACTACCGGGTCAGTGAAGGTATGTACGATATAGTAAGGAGTTCGAAACTCACGATTAGTAGATTTCTGATGCGATGGAGTTCATGAATTTTCTATTGAAGCTGAGACTGACAACGCTACTCTCAGGATGAGAAATTTAGAAAGCAGCTTCTCTGATAAACGTGTCCGTTGTTTCCTCCAACGAATTCCGGAAGCATAACGGAATATAAAATTGAGTAACACGCCACAGACCGCATTTTCTTTCGCAATCTGTACAGTCACATTGCTACAGCCAGGTAATTGGATTAATCTGATTCCCTAAATGGACCATTTATGGACCAATGGACCATCCTGTAAGGATATACTGTAACGGTATTGTGAGTACATAGTTCTTAATAGTTAATTAGATTTCAACTCTCAGGGAATGCGTTGGAGGAGGGGAGAAATGAAAAGAAAAGAAATGTGTACCAAACGAAGAAGGATAAAGCTTGGTTAAGTTTAATATTAACACAAAGTGATATTTAAAGTTTAATGAAAGATACATTTACAAACGTTTTTTATGATCAGATAACATTTTGTGTGTCAACAGACACATTTGCTACGTATTGTATACTATTCAGCTTAACACAATCTCTATCAATCGATTTCTTAAATTACTATTTTTTTTGTAAAAGGTGGGCTTGTGATAATCATGATACCTACACAGACTCAAAAAATATTTTTTGCCAAATATCTGCCACCGTCACATTGCTAGATAGTAATGCGTCTGTACGGAAGTTATATCACGAATTCTTTGATTTTACTGTTCACCATCATTCACAATATTGTGATTTACCTGAGAATTCCGATCATAAAATGTCTGCGTGATACATTTCATATATGGAACAAATTTGGCTGTTCCTTTAATTTTCAAATACATAACATTTTGCAGGCGCCAGCAATACATCAAGATTTTCCTAGTGAGGTTTTCAAACCACGTACAAGGTTGTACGTGCGCCTGCTAGGATTTGCCCGTTTCTCTTACACGTGTCGGTAACCTTGTCGTGTATAAACGACACTTGAAAAAACAAGTCGTGACATTCTTCATGAAATGCTGCACACACCGTACTCAGTGCTTTATGCATTCTAGATGTTTTGCTGTTTCATATGCGTCATCCATCACAAATGCACAGAAGTTACGCGTTTTATATTATCTCATCACCTGCAGGTGGCAGCACACACGTAGTCCAGTTTACGGTCGTCTTATTCTGCCCTCAATTTAGAATTACTTTACGGAACGAAATAGCTTCGGCAATGCAAGACCCGTCCATAAAAAGTAGTCTACCTTTTTCATTACAGCGATAAACCTTGCTTCGTGGAGAAAACACTGTCCCACTTATCTGTTCGCCATATGAATTGTAAAATTGAAATGGGAGTGCTTTTCTGGAAGGTCGAATATTCTCCGCTGGAAAAATTTTTCATAATTTACGTAAAATTCTGCGCAGCAGGTTGGAGAGGTTTATTGCATCAATGTGTTTTATGGAGCAGCGTTTTGCCGAAGGATCATGTTATTTACAAGCGTGGGCGTTGCCTCGGAAGTGGTGTTTGCGTTCGCTTCACCGTGGAGAACCATGCTTGGCTGCTACTAGGTTGCTGAGCTAGACGCCCTCATAAGAAATAAAGTAAAAAAAATCACGTTTAGTATAGTTCAATTATTTAATTCATGTAAATGTTATTCTGCATTGACTTTCTAACTTGAAATATACAATTTATCCGCCTAATATTTGCAATTGTTGCAAATGTTAAGTTGATACATTTTACATTTTAAACCCACGGTTAATAAATAACAAAATATTTGAAATTTATTTGCGATTCAAATGTTTCAAAATTTACGCTGAGCTTCTTTAAAATGTTCTGATCATGTTATTTTGAGTTTGAATCCATTTTGAATGGATCTTCAATTCCGTAATTAATTAAAAGAATTCAGACTCATAAGAAATATAAATATAAAAGGTGTATAATAAATAGGTTTTTCCGTCTTTGCTTTATCGCTAAAGCACTGACATAACTAAAAGTCCATTTTAACTTCCGAGTTAAACAACTTCATCGGGTCTAGGAAGATTTCCTCCGCACTTCTCTTTCCTCTGTAAGTTTGCTTACAACTTGTAATATGAGATCTCGTCTATTAAACAACTCCGCTTGCCTTATTATCTTTCTTTGATCTTTTCTATGTGAAGAATATAACTCACTTGCTTCGCTTTTCTTGTGAATCTCAATTATTGTTTTTTTTCTCTTTCCAGTCTGCTAATTTTGTTTGTCAAAATAAACGAATGCTTTACAATAATCAGAACATAATTCATTTGCACGCGATGGATGTCATTTTACGTTTTCAATGACTCTCGCTCTAGACACAGAAGATTTTGGCGCTCCATTCTACAAATATGCAAATACATTATAGAAAATCTTTACAAAAGGGAATTTCTATTTCTAATCTCTTTTATTATACCAATAACTATAATGATCAAATTGCACTCTCAGGTCCTTCATGAAAGTACTTCTTTTCAAAGAACCCAAAGCATCTTTCTGGCAGTCTAGAACTGTTTAAACTCTCTCTTTATTAAAAATATTCAATTATAATTGCAAGTAATAATTAGTCTCTAAGAAAATTAAAATCTGTTGTTTTACTTTCTCCTGTATTCTCGATTGAGAGAGAAAGTTACGGAATACTGTGAGGAAAAGTCGAAACGTTTCGAAAGAAGAACACGTTTGATGGATTCTTGATACTCGCAAATTTCTTACTTTTGTATGTAGTAAATTACTTTCTCCGATACGGAGTACAGTCCATTCCCATTTAGTCGAACTTGGATATTGATAAAGTGATTTTTTCTATTTTTTTGTCCTTCAGTGTGTCCGCCCCCTTAACTGTACGTCTGCTAGTCTTTCCGTAAGTGAAATCATTAGCGCTTACACAACATGACTCTCACCAATATAGTTTTCCCGATAGATGTAGCTGATATCGCGACCCCTTGCATTTCAAACGAATGTTTTCATTTATGAACTCCGACGATTTTTTCGAAATTTTCTCATGAAAGGTTCCCAATTTTCTCTTTACTTTTTGTTCAAATAAAACAAAGAATGCGCATTTTTTACTCAAGTATAATTACGTTACTTTAATGCAGATATTAAACTATATTTTTGATGCACTGGAAACATTCAAATCCTGACAGTCGAGTTGTCAAGTAGATAAATACGTTTTTTGGAAACCTACGTGCCTGGATTTGAATATCAGTTCATTTTCTTCCGTTTAGAAATACGTTTGCAGAACTACTATATTACGTAATTATTACAAATAATGCGAGAAAATACATTCTACTTGAGAACCACCAGATAATTAATAATATCAGATAAATATTTAGACACATTTCTCACATCAAAAAACGATTAATTATCCAACGTAGTGTTCATATACCAGAAGATTTAGCATCGTAAGATCGTGGCCATTAGCTCACTATATAAGTGTGACACGCACTAACCAATCCAGGAGAACAAAAGAGCTAGATAACGACATTTTGAAAGTACCGATCAAAGAATCGATGCTGCGGAGGTAACTTGTCTTTGAGGCCGACAAGGTCGCTCCTTCCTCACAGCACTTTTGTGAGTGGGTTGCCACCGCCTGCGGCCCGCAGCCGAACCTCCTCCGTCCTGCGGGGGAGGCGGGCCGCGGGCGTTCCCGCGTTCCTTCTGGAAGAGCGATGAGACCCCCCGCCTCGCTTCGCCTCCACGCCCAGCTGCTTCTCCCTCGCTGCACGCGCTTTGACCGCCATCTGCCGCTGCCCGGCCTCCGCCCCCAGCCTCCGGCCACCCCACCCAACCCCACCTCAGGCAACGTCTCCTGCCGCCTTCATGTCCGCGCCTCTACCAACGCCGCACTGGCCTCCGCCTTCGCCACCAACCCCGCAACTACCACCGCCAGGTCTGCGCTGTTTCCGCCGCCGTCACTGTTACCGCCAAACCCGCTTTTTTTTTGTTACCCGCGACGGGGCCGCCGGCCACCACCGTCGCCACCGCCGCCACCACCCATTACCCCACCGCATTTCACCACCGCCGCCAGCGCAACGTAGCCAGCCACCGGCAGCCGCACCGCCCCTCCGCCGGCGACCGAGTTCGGGGTGAATTAT
The DNA here is from genome assembly GCA_017312745.1 of Gryllus bimaculatus. Classification (NCBI taxonomy): domain Eukaryota; kingdom Metazoa; phylum Arthropoda; class Insecta; order Orthoptera; family Gryllidae; genus Gryllus; species Gryllus bimaculatus. The sequence goes on from BOPP01000099.1 coordinate 1,235,666, forward strand.
CGCCCTGCGTCAACCTTCTCCGCGACCCCTTCTCACCTGCCGCGCCGACAAAGTGGCTTCTCGCGTCGGCGCCTCCGGCGTCCCTTTGCCCTCCGGCCTTCCGCGCTCGCCTTTTCTGTCTTGCCCTCAACCACTGGCTGCCTTACTTCTCTCGCTGTTTCGGTCCATTGCCCTCTTTCTCCACGTCCTTCTGCTAGCCGATGCTTGTTTTTGAATAATGTTCTATTCTTCCTTCCTTCCATTCCTGCATTCCTTCTCTCACTATCTCGTCTGGCTGATTTTTCCCACCTCTTTGGCCTCTTCAATTTTGGAGGTTCCTTTCTCTATAGCCTCTTACTTTCCTATTCTCCCTGTCTCTCTACCGTGTCACCTCTCCCCCAAACTCGCCGTCACTGTTTTCTCACCCTAGCTTTTCTGCTAATATTCTGTAGTTTTCTTCTCTTAGCCTCATTTCGTTGCCCTACTACGCAACCCTGAGAATTTGTCGTCTCTGTCACAATTTTCCATGACAGCAACTCTCCCATTTCTTCTCTTTCTTATCTTTTTTGTGCCACTTCTTCGATATATACTTCTTTCTTTTTTATATCCCCGCCTTCCTTTAGCATTGTCCCTTACCTGATTCCTTGCTGCTCTAATGTCATAGAGAAAGGATTATTGTTTTTTCCTCTGTACTAATGCTTTATTCCATTGTTCATTTCATTTTATTGCCTTCTTTCTCTTCGTTTTCTGCCTCCAGCCTGCATTGCTAAATATTACTATCTTATTGTCCCTGCCACCTTTCGCTTGCTCTGATTCCTACTTATTACTTCTTCCCCCCTCCTCGCGCAATATGTTCCTCACGCATATATTTTTACTCCTTTGACTCTTTTTTGCCCTTTTCTATTTCTTTCTACTGTCACTCGATTCTCCTCGATTGTCACCTGACTCCTACCTTCTGCCTTTTCGCTCATCCTTATTACAATCGCTGTTCTTCGTTCTAACCTGACCATTTCCGCTCTCACCATTCTCTTTCATTTTGCTTTCCTTTGTCTCATCCTACTTTTCGCCGCTTTTCGCTTTACGTTCCTCTAGCCAAGACTTTGTATCCCAATTCACCGTTGTTTCTGTATCGACAATTTGCTCCTCATTCTCATCTCTTTTCACGATTTATGGTTGTTGTTGGGCATTGCCACAGACGTGCAGGATCGAATTTCGCTTAGTCTTGGACTGTGGCGCGGCCGCCCAGACGGCGGAGTACTAGAACAGCGATGACCGCTTGTTGTTTCGAGGAACTTCCTGTAGGTCGTTGAACTCTTACAGAAACAGACACCGTCGAAAAAAGCAAGAGAGCAAAACTTAAAGGAAGAAGAGACGAAAGGCAGAAACTAAAGCAAACTTTCGGCATCCATTTTTATAACCTTATTTTATGAGAAAGAAATGAGATTTACCCTTTTACTATATTTGATGATCTATTACTTAATTGAGCGCGTAAGACAATATCTTGAAATTAGATCAGGTTCTCACTTGCCACTCACTTAGTTAAACGATAATGAGGACCTGACATGAATTCAAGTAGTTATAGTATGTTATAAAATCATGTGTTCTTTCAATAAGTAACACTCTAGTTTTCAAAAGTATTTTGTTTGTTGTTGTTTAATCGTCAAATTTTGACAATTGAAAGGATAAAGATTGTTATCTTTAAGAATCAAAATTTTAAATGTAAACAACAATACAATTTTTGTAAATTGTTAACTGAACTGAACTGTAAAACGCAAAATTTCAAAACTTTTTGGCTTCAGAACAGAGGTTTTCATCATCCTGGAACTTGAAAATAAATCCATAGTGGCACTGAACTTCAAAAAAATGCATCCTGTTCGTCTCATTGTCTCTTTCATCTCAAGCAGGAAGAGATGTTCCTCTTCAACAGACTGGAAACCAAATCATTATCTCCCTCTGCCTTTCTCAAATGTCGAGAAATGAAGAGTTTTAAGTTATGATTCCAGCAATTAATTAAAAAAGATTTTCAGATTTATTTTCACTCTAACACTCATTTCACTTTAACTTCACCGTCCTCGAACGTCTGTCAAAATAGCCTCCTAATTAGAATTGTATATATTTTTAATTATTTTCAATAGATAACAAGACAACTTAAAACACTGATGCATTATTTTTTGTCATCAGAGAAATTTCCTGTAAATTATATCAGATTTGTTCCAGTATGATTTTTTGTGAATTTTGCAAACGTTATAAAGACCGTTGTCATATTTAGGAGTAGTACTGTTAAAAAATTAATCATTTAATGATTTACTCTGAAGTTTCTGTGTGACATGGAAATTGTTACAACGAAAGAAGGAAATTTTTTTCAAGACATCTTTGTTGCAATTGAATATAAGTTACTTTACTATCGCGATTCATTTTTCTGAATTTTCTTTGCCTCGTTGCAAAACACAGTGTGCAATACGGAATTTTCATATGTAAACATAAATTTTGACTTTGATATAATTTGTCCCGTAGAGCTCAGGTTTTCGATTTTAAGAGACATTAAAAAATTAAGCAGTATTCGCGACCCGTAGGCTAACAGAGCAAAACAGGCCTTAGTAGAGGGCCCAGCGGGAAGCACGGAAGCTACACTTAATCCGCAAAGCCTAGCGCGTGGGGATTATTGTAATGGCGAGTTGTGCCTCTCCGGCTGCGATGACTCGTCAATACACAGCACTCCTCATTAAAACAACATGACTCCCCAGCCACTGGCCCCTCGCCGCCCGCCGCTTTTCGCCGTTCTCCGACGACTGAATGTTTAACGAGCGACGGAAGCTGCGGCAGGCCGCACGTCGTGGGGCAACTGCGCGAACTGGTGCTCCAATTGAGAAACGTCTTTCGCGCAAACCGCAACGAGATTCTAACCAAACGTGTTTTTGACATTTGTTCATTTGCACGCACAGGAACGCATTTGGGTGACAAAGTTGTTTTTTTCATCCTTAGTTTTCAGTGAGAACTAAGTAGAAAGTCTTGTTGTTTTTTTCAGGAAAATACACATGATGGTAGAAAAGATTGTTTCCAGTGAGCACATATGGATGTTCATTAAATCAAAAGATGCCTTGAATAATAGTCCTCATTAACAATATCTTTAAATTGATCCTCTTTGTTTGTTTTTAGATTTATGAAACCAATGACATCACATGCCCAATAACTTCCAAGTTTTCTTTCAATTTCTAAAGGCATAGGAAATTATTAATAAAGGTTCTGAGTATTTGAGACAAAGAAAGTATATTAATGCGGAAATAAGGTAATTTGAAACTTGTAGTTTATAATGTTACATTTAATAATAATAATAATAATAATAATAATAATAATAATAATAATAATAATAATAATAATAATATAATAGTGATAATAATGCATTAGTATGAAAAAATTATTACTCAACAATTCATGAGATCCTATTATTTTCAATGCCGTGGAAATGTCATTTTTCATCGACTATTAAAATGAGAAATTTCTTAAACATTTACATTCTAACAACGATGTAACTTGACATTTTCTCAGATTTTTCTTCAACATTTTTCACACATTAATTAACAGATTTGAAAACTGAACAATCTGAACTGGACAAAACTGAACAAAGGATACGAATTTTCCCAGAATATGAATTTAAAAAATATCAAATTTCCAGATTTTCGTTTTCAAATATTTTCATTGGATTGCAGATTCATTTGTTGTATTTTTGGAGTACTTTGAGTGATTGCATTTTCATTGATCTTTACCGCCCACGCTGTATTTATTGATCTGCCCTTGCTTCCACTTAAGTATTATCAAAATCACGCTGAGCTAATTGATTCCAAGAAGATGAACATTGGAGTCAGTAATGAGTTGGTAATGTAAACGTTGATTTATATTTCTCTGCAAGGAAAGATGATAGAATCATATCATTTGAGTGATAAGGAAGACGGATTAACGATAGACCAAGAGATAAGAAGGATTTTCAAACCTGATGGAAAAAAGTGTATTAGCAGGATCCAAGGATTCTCTCAATTCTCAAATTTCAGTAGAAGTCCAAGAGTTGCATAAGTTTAGAAGCTGATCTTAAATGAAAAATAAATCCACTTTTTTCGTGATTTTAAAGTTGAAATAAATTCAACTTTTAAATTTAACCCTTGTATATCGTCCATTAAATTAAACCCTTGTAAAATAGAATGCAACACCTTATTGCTTCACTATACGTTTTCTCTTTTCTTTTTCTCTCACTCTTACTCTATTTTCATCTATTGTTATCTTTCCCGTTCTTTTTGGGCGTCAGCTTTTCCCTCCCTAGCTTTCCAAGCTGGTTCAAAAATATCAAACTATTTTTTTCTGAAATCCAGTGCGTTTTGAAACTTTTGGAAACGTAAAAATGTAGGAGTGTGGACGCGTGTGTAATTAATGTCTACCGTCAGCAATTCAAGTTGTAATCAGCTACTTCTGCCTGTCGATGCTCTGACGGTAGGATCACGAATTATCACACCGCGTGCGGGAGATAAGAGCTAACGAGGGGAGTTCTATTTGAGCATAGGGACTCGTAAAGCAATTTACGAGACCCACTGAGGGCAAACCGCGCGTCTTTCCGCAAAATGTTTTCATATCCCTGGAAATTACTGTCAGGGACTAAACATAGATGCTCTTGATTTTCTAGTGAGCCTTTGTATAAGCTTTCTAAGCACATGCTCAAATATAGTGCTCATCGTTACTACACGTTAAGCATTTAATGAGTTTACAGTTGGGTAAACAAACATTCGTAATTCAGATCGTTAGAAATAGTCGCTCACGCCTGAGTACATGTACAAGAAAATCTCACACTAATGTAATTAACTCCTGTATGTACATCCCCTAGCAATCATAAATAGCGATGCGAAGTACGCTGCTATTACGGCACTTGTGTGTGCTCTAGAGAGCTTATATGTACCGGCACGCATAGTTCGTGTTGCATAGTACGACAATCATTGAAGGGTAAAATATAAACTCAATGCTTGTAAATACTTTGCTATTGCCGGGATGCAAGTGAAATTAATGTAAAGGCATTTTGATTCATAAACAAGACAATAGAAGATTTACTTCAACAAAATAATAAATATTTAAAAGTTAAATATGAATACAAAACTATGCATGTATTATTTATTGTGTTAGTGCTCATGTTTGTAAGTAATTGTAAGAATTTGTGCATCGTAGTCACTGTAACCTAGATTAGTAGTTTTTATTTCAAATCTAGTGGTGTTTTTTAAATTATGTAAATATGTTAAACTGCTTTTTGTGATGTACATGTATTCCGTGTAGGTACATTCACTGTAATATCTAAATTTAAA
>BOPP01000099.1:1241005-1252083 GCA_017312745.1 Gryllus bimaculatus
GAAAAAGGAAGGGGAGAATTTTTTTTAAAAATTGCAAACGATTAACCGCCCAAACCCCCACACAACACCCCTGGGTAAATCAACCAATGGGAAAACATACTTCTATATACTGCCAAACTCCCTGTTTTAAAGCATCATCTACGAAATAAAAAAACCAATAATTGTTTAAACGAGGTGAATGGAATTAAAAAAGCATACTGTTTTTAATTAACGACCAATATAATAGTTAAATCTTTACCTAACCATTTTTGGCCTATCCTAAAAGTAAAACTTACGAAACTGTTTAGAAAAATTAAAATAAGTATTAATTACATGTAACGAATATGAAATAATAAAAAACATCGTTAATTTTACTTTGGGTTAAATTTAAAACTAATACTAATAAAATGAAGTCAACACCGTGTAACCGAACAATCCGATGCTCACAAATTAAGTAAAGTAATGTAATAGATTCAAAATTAATACACTCTCTTCTTTTCTAGACGTCGTAGCATCCTTTTCAAAGATTTAAAAACAAAAAGAAAGGCGGAAAAAATAACTGAAATATTATTTGGTAATATGAACCACAGGTATTATTTTTGCCTGACACACGAGCCAGATAGTCTCCTATATATTTCAACCAAAGGCCGATAATAGTACAGAACTGGGTATCTAATAGTAGTAAAACAAATTTATAGAGTGTACGGAAAAATAAAATGAAATACAATTTAATATTTATTAAAAATCTTTAACCAATTACATGAAAAATATAATGTTAAACCCGTGGTTTTATTTAAATTGATCTTTTACCTCTTCTCACAAGAACAAGATATGAAGATAGCCCGAGAAACGCCGGATATTTTGCTAATACTGTTTTACATTTTCTTTAAATCTAATATTCAAAACCTGCAAACGGTTTGCTAACAAACTGCAAACTAGCTTTGAATATTATATAATATATATATATATATATATATATATATATATATATATATATATATATTTCAAATATTAATTTTCTTGAGCGAATCTCCCGAATAGAGCAGTTTCTCAATTTATTGGCATTCTGTTGGCAATGACAACGTTTATAATTATTCATGTTGATTTTAACCATACACTTTTGTTACAGATGTGAAGAAAGTTATCACGTGTTCCCACAAAGGAACTAGTCTAAATGCGCGCTCGTCTGCTTAGATTGTGTCAACGAAGTCTTGGACGTTTATTTCCGTTACTATCAGTAGAGCTGTGCTTCTGAACTGCTTTTCCTTATGTTAATGTGGAATGTTGTTTTATTCATGAAGATGACCCAGAAATTGTAAATGGCCTGCAGAGTCACGTAGTTCAGTGAGGGCTTTAAATCTTGCCCTTCCAGACAGATTGAGAGATTTATAGTCCAATCTAATTGCAAGAAGGAAAAAATCCACGCAATAATTATATCAATAAATCTCTGCCCGTTTTCTCTACTTTGTGGACATTTCTCCCCCAAACTCTCCCCGGCGGTTTTTTGTGTTTTTCAATAGTTTGCGTCTTCTGAGATCCCAGGTAATCCAGTTCGTATTAATGTCAGAATTTTCTAATAAACAATATGAAATCCTTGCTTACATTTTGATGGGATAAATTCAAAGTACTACTAATAAATTCAAAGTAGAACTAATGGCATACAAAAAGGTTTTCTTACACAATTCTCCACGTTCTTCTCTTGATTTATTAATTTGACTTCGATTATTGTCGAATGCATTTACAATTATCGAGAAATATCTTTAAAGGACTTCGCGATGGCCATCCTTCATGAAATTACTCAAAACGTAAACACAATTGAATGCATTCTTTTTGTAGAAAAAATTTCGCAAAATTATTCTTCTATTAACCGTTCAGTGTTCCAACATACATTTCTTTACATTGGAGCCGATTTATTAATTTAACAACGCTAAAAAATGAAGCAGGATTTTAAATTTGTTTCAACTTAATTAATAATAAGTATATTCATTCATATCAATTTAAAACGTGCTAGGAACAAAATTTCATTTTGTAAAGTGCAATTACTCACAATTGGTTACATTATCATTAATTATGATTATTTTTGTTTGTATGAACTATCAAATGATATTCAAAAGTTATTATTTTTCATACGTGTAAGACACAAACACGAAATAAACATATCTTAATTTTTAATGTGTGAGATGATTAATGAAACAACAAAAAATTACTATTTCATTTCGTTTTCTAAGATATTTTCTTCCTTCACAGTTCCATACTATTATCAAGTGTTTTCCTTTCAAACATGTTCGGTATACTTTTTCTTCCGGATAAACCCCTGCAGAATGAAAATGAAAAAAAAAAAGTACTTCGATCCTCTAAAGAGCGAAAAAGTTGGCGCGTACCTACCGGTATTTGTTTTAAAATTGAAATCAGTTTGCAAAAAGCGATAATTCCCAACTGCCGCCCTATCACGCCGCGTTAAAACTTCCGGGTCTCGCGCGTCGCCAATTTATTCCCGAAGTTTCAGTGGGTGGGCGCCAGAGCGCAGGGCTTGGGAATGGCTGTGAGTGGGCGTGTGCACCTCCCTCCCACCGCCATTCCTTCCACCCAGCCCCGCTCCAACCCCCGCTTCACCTTCTCTCATTTCCAACCCTTACCACTAGCCCTCGACTCGCCTCGCCCCTCCGCCCATCTGCCACGCCTCTTCGCCACGCCCCACCCCTCCACCCACGTCGTTCCGACACGCTCCACTTCCTACCGACCCGTTTCTCCACGGTAACCGCTCCACCACCACCACCTCACTACCCTACAGGCCTTGCTTCTCCGTCACATCCCTGCTGCACTACCTGCCCGCTGCACCCGTCCCGCGCCACCATTCCCGCTCCTCCCATCCCGACTCCCTCATCTCCGCCCCGACTCCGCCCTAACAACACAACCATCCATCGCCCTCTTCCCTACCCTCTAGTGACGTTGCTTCCCCGGTTCACCCACTCCGCATTGTCGCACTGCCATTTCCCCTTTACTCGCTCTGCGGCGCCATCTCCTCTCATCTCATTCACCTCCGGCATGACCCACTTTGCCTCGCTTTTCTCCGCACCTCATTGGATTTCCCTGTATCTCTCCGCATCCCTCGGTATCACCCCACATCGTCCCGCATCGCCCCGCAAAGTCCCGTAACCCTTCGCTACTCCTCCCATTTGTCCACATCTCTCCGCATCTCTTTGCATCTCCTCGCATTTCCTATCATCTCTCTGCATCTCCCACTGAATCTCTTCTCATCTCCTCACACCTCTCCCTATCTCTCCACATCTCCCGGATCCTTTCCCATCTATCCGCAACTTCTCACATCTCCTCGCATATTTATACATCGCCGCATTGTCTCACTCGGCTCGACCATACTATTTTATCCATTTCCACCGCGTCCATACCCTGACTTCATTCCCACCTCACTTCTCCTCCCCCTGCTCTCCCTCTAGCTTCACGCTCCACCTTGTCTCACGCCCTCCCCAGTCCGTATCGTCCCGTCTCGCTCCAAGACGCGTGAGCAGCGCTGTGGCGTTTGGAGGAGGTTATCTCTCCCGAGCGAGAGGCACCGCCTGCTGAATGAGTTCATTAAAACTTGGGGCTCCACTGCCCGACTCCTCCTCTCTCTGTTTGGTCTAACGGCGCGTTGCTCCCAGACGCACACAGGGCTGACATGACACCGACAGCGACCTTAGAATATCTATTTCTCCTGTATCTATTTCAACTAATATTTATCATGAATGAGACAACTCGACGAATTGGATTTTGATCAGTGATCTTAAAGCATTGAGCGTAAACAACCAGATAAATTACCTTACCATGTTCGGGTTTCTGATTTGAAGAAATGTACGTGGTGTTCCTAAATACACATATCTATTACTCATCAACCATCTCATTTTCAGGAAAATGCCGAGTGATGAGCTTATTCAATGCTTATTGAAAGATACATAAATAAAAGCGAACGTGCGTATTTGTATCGCACATAGACACAAAACCTACTCGAGCGATTTCGCTGAACTTTCCACAATTTCTTCTTATTAGTAATGAGTGTGTTTAAAGAGTGGTTTTAATTAACCGGGCACGTGTGGACGTTGTTCAAGTTGATTTATATTTTTATGACGATTCAAGCGGTCCTGAACTCTATGCAACCCGCATCACAATCTATGATAAAGCGCGTCCTCAGTGCCAAAACGAGTTCTGCGATTACAATTGTGAAGTATCGTTCGGAATTATTACTTGAATCTCGGATGAAAAAGACACTGTCATAGCGATTGCATGCCCAAATTTGAGGAAGTACCATTTAACAATATGATGCTTGACTACCATTCCCAAACTACGACGTAGAACAATTCCATATTTGAGATAAGCTTTTCATCTTTTAGAATTTCTGCACAGCGTAGCGTTAAACGTGATTAACTATCATGTGACAGATAAGTGTGTGATGTGAAATAGAGAATGACACTGCATTAGCGAAGGATTGATGGGTTCACTAGTTTTCTATTTGTCGCCAGATAACCTATTCGAAAGTCAAGAAAAAAGTGCCTAACCCAACAACCAAGCGAAGTTACTCGGGGTGAGGAGCCCCAGTAAGTAGATTAGAGTGGTCGTTTTGAAATTTATAGATGGGGTTTTTACCCTAAAGTTTTATTGACAATATTTCACCACCCTTAATTGATCAGAATGAATAAACTCATGCATGAATGTGCCTTATGAAAATCAGTATTACTGTTTCTCGAAGACAATCAACTAACTAATGACAACTAACTTATTCATCTATTATTTCAAAATCTTAATAACGACAAGGGCTAAAGGGCTCCTGGTCAGAACATATTTATGTGTGGCAATGGATTCAATATTACAAAATCTTTATCTGCTGCGTTACTCTGGTTAAGTTGGAGGAGGAGTCCGGTGAAAATCATCAAGTAATTCTCCTGAAACCTTCCGAAAAACTATCTTAATTGGGGAAAAATTTCTCCCAAGAAAAATGTCAACTGAACCGATGGAGTGCCCAGTATGAATAAGTAACAATCTACGCGTAATTGAAAACTACATGGAAGAATATTTAAGCCAAAATCTTTAAGATCGTCAACGCTAAATGGCATTGGAAAACGTTCAACTAAAACCGGCTGCGTAAATCCGATATGTCGATGGCGCACGAGGCCTTGCGAAGGGGACGCATAAAAATATCGTAAAGAGATTTTCTGATCGAGATCGTTCTGGAAATGTTTACGTTTTACGCACATAATAAATTGTCTTTAAAAACAAGTGGCAATTTGAAATGACACGCAGATAACTGCAAAAAAATATGCCTATCAAGCGGCCGCGATTGTGGAAGGGTTAACGTATCGGACTGTTATTCCCAAGTTACAGGGTTCAAAATCGGTCGAAGCCGTGGATTTTTAAGCGTTTTAAGGTCGAAAAATCCTTCGTACGCCTTCCTTCGCGTGGAAAGTAAAGCCGGCTGTCCCATTTTAGTATATTTACTTTATTATAAAAGATCCTCAAAGCCTAAATGACTCCTCTGTGCTAAATTCAAATCGCCTGTTTCGTCGCCCAAGAAATACCTCATTTCGCTGCTAGTGGGCGAAAGGAGCGTAGCGAAATTTGCGTGGTCAGAAGGAAGAGCGGGACTGATGGCCCGAGTCTCACCACATCAATTCAATTCAGTACTCGCAAGGCCTATTCCGTAAATTCTTAAATACTGCATTTCTCCTCTATGTTACCTACATAAACTCAATATTTTGATTTTTTTACAGTGCATTTTGGACCTCTTCGGCAAACTGACATCCCTTTCTCCTCTCTCTGTGCCTAGCCATTTTTTCTCCTGTGCGTTCCCTGGATCCAAGATAGAAATGTGCCCTCGTTGCTATGCATTCTTCCTCTACGTTACCCTTGCTACTGTCACAACACGCATTAATTACTTTGTTCAGATCATTTTACCTGGCACGACTCGGACCACCAGGCCCACCAGGATCACGCATATTTCTCAACGCTCCTATCAACATCTAGCGGGGAAAGAAGGTATCATCGCTGGCGAGGAAACAGGAGATTTGAATGTAGCTCAGAGGCTTCTTTTTCTTGAGGATCTTTACATTTAGTAAATCTGCAACGTGGAAACGTGAGCTTTTCTTTCATTCGCGGGGAAGGAACGCGTGCGAAGGATTATTTTGCCCTTGAAAACCACGGCTTTGATGGGTTTGAATCCGCAAACTTAGATACAACAGACCTGAATGCAAACAGTGATACGTTTCAGAGGTAATTGAATGTACTTGTGAAAATGCATGCTATAAAAAGTAGTCTTGAAGTAGACCCGAATATGATTCTTGTAGAACTGATAATGCAAGCGCTTAATTTTGGAGCACCAACCCAAAATCGACATATTTTTCTTTTCCTTAGCTCTTCTTAGTACAAAGAATAAGAGTTAGATTCACAACTAAAATTAAAACGCTCAGTAGAACAAGGGACTATCGACAATTTTTGTGCAATTAAGGTATTCGCATTAATATGATTTGAAATACAAATTAAACATGGAATATATTTATAATGTACCACTTAAGTACTTCATTGATAGGCTAGTTATATCGGATCTCAGTAATTCTGGTAGAGAGAGTTGGATAATTTTACTTCCACATCTAAAGATATTAACTTATTTTAAGAAAATAAATACAAAAATTACACCGATATTAGGGACATATTAACGTGAAAAGAGTAAACATTACACAGATAAAAGGAGAAGGTGTCTGCATTCCGTGTCTGGGATGCCACCTGTAAAAGCAAATGCAAGAGAGTAATTATAACTCATCACTGATATTCTAGGTTTAATGTGTGAGAAAAGTCAATTAGTAAAGAAAATACGATATATAAAGGCAAGAAACAAGTTTTCATATTATTTACATACACGATGTCTATAATTAAAGTAAGGGAAATTGCAAGTACGAGTAGAAACATAAAATACCTTTTGAAAATCATATTAAAATAACGTTTATCTATTATTTAAGTTTAGTAAAGTTTGCATTCGAGGCATTATGATCCGGTCATGGATACCTTTAAATACCACCTCAATTACACTACAATTACAAGAGAAACATCAAATAAATTTAATTTCTTAAAGAGAGGTTTGCTTTTATCCTTCTATTTTATAAATGCTCCTTTGAGGGAACAAATATATTCATTTTAATGTATTAGGCGCTTATTATTGAAGCGTCGTTACGTTTTCTCGAGAAATGAATTCCTGCCTACTGAAAGGTCTGATCATTTCTACAACCTCCTCCATCTTTTGGGTTGCAAAGCGTAATCGGCGGAAGCTGACATTCTGGAGAGAATTTCCTTAGTGGCAGCATCACAGAGTAAGAAGTGGCCCCTTCTTTTCATTATCTTTTCTTCCGAGACCTTGCCTTGGAGCTAAGACTCAAAGAGCGACGCCTCCCTGAAAGATCCCCCAACCGAAAGCTCTCAATGATATTCCGTTCCTTTCGTTGGCCACCTTTTTTCGACGTTCTCTAGCACTGTCTTGGTTGCTTTCTTGGAGCCGCTTCCTACAACTGAGTATGCTTTAGAAAATGTAGAAGGCAAATATGTTCTAGCCTATTATTAAATAATGGTAACCAAAAGTAGCAAACCTATGCGTGTTATCAATGAAAAATACCACAAGATTAAAGTTACACTTTCGCGATGGTGCAGAAATTACTTAGAACGTTTTCGTGTATAAAATTGGCAGTGGATGTTTAGGGGGTAATACAGTTTTCCGGCAATAGAAAATTGACATATCCGACACTAAGAAAGTGTTCGGATGGCTCTAAAAATAAAATAAACTGAAAAAAAACTGAAAAAAACTGAAAAAAACTTGACTTTTTTTTCATGGCAACCAATTTTGTCGAACGCCATCCAGATAAATAATTCTCGCTTCTATAAACATGAATTGGCCACACGTACAACGAAAAATACAATTTTCATTGCGAACTGTGTCTAGAAAATAATAGGTTCTGGACAATCGGTGTCACGTTTGAATCTGTTTGATGAGTAAATATTTATGACATGATGCTGGGATATTAGTAGTACATGATCGAGAAAGACTATGTTATATTGTACAACTTCTATTGTACCATTTAAAAAAACTCTCTTCCCTAGTAGAATGCTTCTGTAGATAAGACAAAAAGTGGATCTATTTTAATTTAAATGGACCATGTTTACATTCGTTCCTAGGAAACATAAATTAGAACCAAATAATTGGAATAATTTCGTGAGTGGTATTACAACCAAGCCATTTTACTCTCAGGAGGTTGGATTAGTGGCTTAGTCGGTGTGTGGTGCATCACTAACTTGAACGTGGCGACCCTCTCTGGCTTCCCATCAGGGTTGTGCGTATTGATCCATGTCTATATTGCGCCACAAGTGGTTTCCACTTGGGGTGGCGCCGCTATGCCAATTGATTCCTGATATGGAGAGCGATGGAAACGTTATTTATTTACGCTCGGAGAGCCGGTCTTCCATTAAGACTCGCGTGTGAGTGTCTGTGAGCGAGGGAGAGAGGAGAGCAAGAGTATTGTGGTGGCGTGGTGGTTGGTGTGGCGGCGGGGTCGGCCGCAGATGCAGCTGACCGCAAGTGGCGAGGAAAGTGTTCGGTCGCCCTTTAAAAGCGGTTTTGTGCCGCTCCGCAAATGGTGTGGAAAGGGTTGTGAGTGGCTCAACCGAAAACCGAGCTGAATTTTTGCCAGAATCGAACTTGAAACTTGAATTTGTCATATACCAGGTGCCCAATACATGTATCTATTTTTTTGTATTTGAGAGGATTCCCCCTCACCGTATGAAGCAAATTATTTTGTTTCTATCCCCCAAGAACTAAGTGAGTTCCTTTTTGCCTATATAATATAAATCAAAATATCTAATAATAATAATAATTATTATTATTAATATTATTATTATTATTATTATAAGAAGAAGAAATAACTAAATAATTTTTCCATGTTCGTAAATGTTCGAGGCTCTACACATCAGTCACTTCATGTAGAGAGCTTTTTAATTTTTGAACAATTTCGGAACCTCTGGATATTGTATATAATATTGTAACAAATATTATATTCAAATAACTGTAAGATATTGAATAGGAAATCTTCATACTCAAAATAATAAATGTGTTTTATTACATAAATTCTTCAGTATTGTAGGAAATACGTTTCCGATTTATTCTTTGTCTTGTATTGTATGAGTCTATTTTTAATGACAATGTACAAAGGGTGGGGTGTTGAGTACCTACAAAACGTTGCTAATAAAAAGAAAATTCAAAGTACCTGTCTTCATCACTTTCCCTTTAAAATCATGATAGCTACAAATACGTTCGTGTGATGTGAAATGAGCCTAAATTGAAAAAAACTGTTAGAACAGAAACAACAGTAGAATTGTACATAAATGTAGAGCAAATACTGAATATTTTTAGATCTAGTGAATTATAGAAAGACAGCACTAAGGAATACCTGAAAACATACGCAGAACATCAAATGCAAAATGATTTATCCATAGATTGCTATAACAAGTATTATTTTACCTGTAGTAAATTTTTTTAAGTCATCAGGAAAATAAGAGTGAAAGGAAATTTTTTAGACCGTACGTTAATATCGTTACTCATCTGTCTTGGCCCTATCGTCCTCTGTTATGGTTGTTCAAATCTGCTAAATTATCAATTTGCTTTTTGGAGCTGTATAGGCCGTATTATTGTCAATTTTAATCAATATTCTTTCGTCTTGCCCACACATTTCTTCTTAAAAACAACTCAATTCGTAACACTTCTATGACCCTCTACGACTTAACATATTTTGTTCTAATAATTTCATCATTAACCATGGAATTTATTATTATTTATGTCTGTTGTGATAATTTAATGCAATGAATGTCTGTTGAACACACTGTGTATTTAAATATATTAAATTATTTATAAAAAATTATATTCAACCTTTTTAAAAGTTTATCACAGTTGAAAACCAAAAATATGGATTGTGTTGCAAATGAATAAATCTATATTTGAAGTAGTCTAATTGCAATATATTGTACTACATTATTTATATAGCTGTTCGCACTGTTCACCAAAACTTACGTTCATTTCACCTGTTCTGCTTTGACCCACTTTACCCAGTATTGTTACAAAATACAAAAACTTCTTTGTTTACCGGGCATTCGATTAATACATATCATGTCTATATGTCATTTGATTGTTAATTCATAAACTTCCAGGTTGAGATATTGTCCTCTTCATTTTTGTGAAAGGCAAATATTAAATACAATGTATCACTATTCTTTTGTCTTCTTTCCAAGTGTATATTAAATTCAGCTGCTTCGCGTTTTTAATATTCCTTTAAATTCGGGACAACTCACTGAACTCACACCTCTATATTTTGATACGTCATTTCTAGATTTGAGTATTGCCTTTTGAAATTATTTATTCTCTTTCAGACGTTTTTTTATTTTTTTCAAATGAATATCTATTGGCTAATAACTTCGCCCAAACCATTACTCTGCTCGCGCCTGCATTTTCATTTCCCCAGTTAATTATAACAGAGTTCATTTTTAGTGTGTTTTATTGGACACATTTTTCCAAAATAACAGTATTTCACCCTTCCAGAACGATATATTCGTTTCGACATCAAAGGATTTTTAACGCTTTCATAAACTGAAGAAAAACAGTAAAATAAAACCAAGCGTTACTATGTGTAGTAGAAACGAGTTGCGTATCAACCAGAGAACGTTTTATATATTTTCTTTTAAAGATTTTTGCAGTATCAGGATTCATTCCTCTTTTGCATTCTTAGTTTCGTCGCCTTTTTATATAAATCGTGAATTCAGGTTGTGTATAAATCTAACTGTAATTTCTCGTCCGTTGCCGTTGCACCTAATATGAACTCTCTGACCAATAAAGCATTGATAAGATATTCATTAACTAGTTGAAAAATGCTAAATCTATTGGAGAGAGTAAAAAGGAAACCGCTAGCAGGCAAGGTAGGAAGTCTTTGATGATTTTTTCTGAGGAAGCAAACATTGCCATGAACTCTCCTGGGGCGGCATCTGCCGAACGAAGCGAGAAATAAAAAGAGAGGGCGACTGGCGCA